>WHYT01017722.1:319559-336149 GCA_009806455.1 Tetrax tetrax | reverse complement strand
AAAAAAAAAAAAAAAAAAGCAATGTTTATTGTTATTTCTTTCCCACCAGCCCAGGTGCCCAGATACCAGTACCTGATTTACCTTACCATTACAAAATGCCAATCTATAAAAATTCCAGAATTTATGACATTATTGTGGAACTTGAAGTATTGGAGTGATATTTAGCTCCTAAAACTTATTATTTTTAGAAGAGTGTCTCGTGCAGTAGAGTGTGGTAACTGTGGGTAACATTTTATAACAGACCAAATATATATACAGGAAATCTAGAAAAGTTGAGAGGTGCAAATCCACTGCCACTGGATGAAAAATCTGTTTCCTACAGAAGCTAACACCTTAGGCCCCCCCTCACTAAACAAAACCACAATAATACACAAAATTTCTGATCTTACTAAAATAAGCTATCGCTAATGGCAGGCTGCATAAGTCTTCAGTTAATAAAAAGGTAGAAGCACATTGATCCCATACCATTCTAGAATTCCTAATCCCAGTGTATAGTGTGTTTCTTGATTGTATGAAGAACTTTCAATGCATAGATCAGGAAAATAAAAGAATAAACAAATGAAAAAAAAATATTACCATGCTATCTTAGTAGCAGAATTCTAGCAGCTGTGAAAAATACCCTGTGCATGCACATGCACCCACAAAGAAGGCTATGGGTGGTAAATTCATTGACAAACAGTTAAAAATAAAAGTTAAAGCCCCCTTGGACAACTGCTTTTGTTGCCTGCTTTTACAGTTGGCATTTTCTCAAACTAAAATGAAGCACTCTTTTCCAGTGTAGACTCGTATATAGAAAATATAAACGTTCAGCTATTTACAAACGTAGAAAATAATTTCCAGAAATATTGCAACTACAATGTTTTATCTTTCAGGTGTAACATAGGAGAGAACCAGCAGAACAATAACAGTCACCATCAACTTTAAAATTTTAGGTAAATGTCTACATTTGAACTAAGTTACTTGTGATCTGTATCTCTGTACAATGACACTTACAAGAAAATCAGGAAAATTACAGTTATATAATACGATATGATGAAAATCCTGAATTGTTTCACTGCTTTCCAATGAGCAATATACAGTTATTGAAAAGTCATTTCACAAATTCTGTGATGAAAGCAGCTGCAGTTCTATTAAGATCCAATTGGTGAGTGGACCAAAACCATTTCCTAAACCACAATTATTTCCTCAATTGATTGCTCTGATGGATGAGTAAGATCAGCCCTCACCTGGTATACAGCAGATGAATGATGTACTCCAAATCCTTCTTTTTCTCTGCTGACTGTGATTGAATCTTTGAATGACACAGTTAGATTTCTTAGTCTGCATTGTTGATTTCAACAGCTGGATGAGATGAATCCCCTGGCCATACTGATCCACAAGTTCTTGGAAGGCATTAATAACAATTTAGACAATTTAGTTGTACAGAAGGCACAGAAAACATCTTGAGAATGTGATTCTAATTAAAAGATGTTATTCTAATTAATAGAGAAGAACTGATTGGGAATATCGAAGTGGGACCTAACTAGATAGACTAAGTATGACATGTTTACATTCATAGTCTTCAGAATTGGAAAGAGGAAATGCAATAGAACTGAAACAGGAAGGCAGGCTTGAAGAGAAATATAAATTTGTGTGAAAGACTTCCCAGAAGCTGTGTCACATTGTAGAGAAAAGTTTGAAGTGTTACAAGTGGTACACCTGGCTACATTGAATGCTTTTAATTGAACTGAAACAAAGTGGAAATCATCTTATTGATCCAAATATAAGGATGAAAACACAGAACAAAACTTAATAAATTAAATAAAAGAATAACTGCTAACTAGAATGAGCTAGTAACTGTTCTCTAGTTTTCAGTAATGAGCTGGCTACACAAGTAATATATAACACTTAGCTCTGGATCTCATATTATACAGGGACTGTAGCAGTGAGAAGCTGAGGCAATATCTACACCAGCAAAGTAAACATGGCCACGAATGTTACCTGGATACTGAAGTCAACTAACACCATGTGGCTCATGTGTAGCTTGCAAACTGAACTGCCAAAGCTGGATGCAGGCAAATTCTCTTGGACATGGCCCCGGGAAAGTCAGAACTCCCAAACTGTGCTCAGGAGTGGCCGGTGTTAGCTGGAACGTGCCAAAACCCTACAAGGGCATTCTCTGGCAGTTTATGAGCACAGAGAATTGTGTTCCAACGCCTGAGACTGGTCCTACGCGTAGCTGAATTTACAGACATAGCCTGAAGATATACACTGTTGGCTGCAATGTATGACAGGAGGATACCTAATGGAGATGGACAGTGTAAAGCTTAATGCAATAGTTTGGGGAACTGTAGGAAGCTGAGGGAACTAAATCTCACATAGTCTTGTTCAAATTACTGAATTGTGCTTTCATATGGCCTTAGGCATTATGAGATGTAGTGAGCCAAACCAGTGCCAAATGATGTGTAAACAATTATCAGTATAAGCAATAGGTGTCCCATGCCCTACTTTATTTAGTAGTAGAGATGCATCTGGAAAGTTATGGGGGCTTCTATTTGTTTTAACAAAAAAGATCATCTATTATTGTGTGGCTAAAGCAATCTGTCAAGAACTTTGACACAAGATCAGATCTCATCCTTGAATGAGAAAGAACAGGTTCAAGAGGGCTGTGAGAAGTTACATATTTTCAGATTGTCTGGGACTCATGAGTTCCAGCCCACACTATTTAAAGTATAAGCTGATGGAATATGAGAACTATTAGCAATTATTTTTGAGAACTCATGAAGTTTTTTTGAAAATACTTTATCTTCTATCAAAAGTCCGAAGGAAAGCAGCATTGGTCTCGCTTCAAAAAGAGGAAAGTAAAACATCATACACCTGTCACCTTAACTTTGATGCCCAGGACAAATACTGGAAGAAATATTTGGAGATACCTATAAGAAAATAAGATGAATTACAACCAATATGGATTTGTCAGGAATCAACCAGTTTCTGTGTAGAAAATGATGGAGGAATTGTAAACAAAGGAGCACACATCTTGACTTTAGTAAAGTCTTAGTCAAATTGGGAAAGGCCACAAAAAAAAAAAAAAAAAAGCAAATATAATAGGCAGATGTAAACAGGAAGTATAACCTGGAAGATATGAAACAATCTCTCTGCGCTACTCAGTGTTGTACAATCTCAGTAGGAATACTGAGATTTTGGGCATCACATTTCTAGAAATATTTGGGCAATTGTGAATAGTCAGCAAATAGTTAAAGAAGAATTAAACATCAAATGCTTTGTCTACAGGATTGAATGAGGAAATCCTGAATAAATTAGCATGCGTAGTTCAAAAAAGGGAAAAGGAAGGCTGAGGAGTGAATGCAGTAAGTAGTTTCATACGCATTTAAAAAGGCATCTGTAAGAAAGAACAAAATATTTTTTTTTTGTTTATTCCAACTAGCATAAGCTGAGAAGTAGTGAAGTTTAATTGCACCAAGGAACACCGGACAGTAGTAAAAAAAAAAAATTATAATTTAAATACTAAGCCCTGGAATGGTTTCTTTCTCATTCCCTTTATTCAATCATATGGTGGAAGTGACAAACTACACAAGGCTGTAAGAGCCGGTGGCAGACAAATGATGACACTAGCAGCTGTAGCTTGTAAGGAACTCAAAAGCAGCTGCAACCTTATGGAGCAGCCAAAGTTCGGAGTGCTACTGAGTGCATAGAAGAAGTTGTGAGGACAGATGGGTTAGTGAGACAAAAATCTTCACAGGCCTCCAAACAATTTACAGCCCTGATGACTATCAAATAATGAATTGCAAGCACCTGTATTCAGGAACTTATTATCTTATTGACAGGGTATTTAGAATTGATAATTTGTGATTTTTTTTTTAAAGATCACTGGCCATCACTTCTTTGCTTACCAAAATAGCTCTCACATTTTTCAATTTTTTCTAATTTTCTCATGAAAATATGTCCTTTTCCTCTAACGTAATAATAGGGTTGTTTTGTTTTTTTTTTTTCCTGAATATATTTTACTACGAGAAAAGTAATAGGCTACCTCACATTTGATTAGTCCTTCATGAATGGAAGAATTTAGTTGAAATGTATTTTTGAAGCAGAAACACTTAGCAGAAGGCTGATGGTTTCAAGCAAAACCAAGAACTCACTTTTCTTTGTAAGACATTAGGCAATAATGATGAAAACTAGCATTACATCTTACTCTGCATGACTCAAATTGACGTGGGATAGTGAAAGTATAGCTGAATGAGCTAGTACAAGGGATTGGACTCAATTATGTAGACAGGAAGCTCAAGCAGATGTTTTATAACATAACATCTTATACTGATAATATTGACTATTAACACTACAATTCTATGCACTTCATTTTGTGACAGAAAACCATATTTTTTTATGTTTGGAAGGGTTTTTTTTTCTTTTTGGAGGCAGAGAGTTCTGGTAGTTTTGTTGGTTTGTTTGGTTTTTTTTCCCAATAGAGACTTTGAAAGTTTCTAAGGAAATGGGATTGTCATTCTCTAGTTAGCACTACTTTGTAGTGCTATTTTTACAGTAGTTTCCAAGTCTTGATTTATATTTTTTTTTTCCTTTAAAGGCTAGTTGAAAATTGTTTTGAATACATACACTCCTATTTGAGATCCAAAAGTGTTTTCCATCATTCTGAGGACTTTATATATATCTGACAACTCATGAGCTCATGACTGCAAAATATCTTATGCTACAGCTCTTGAAATCGTAACGTAGTTTTCTTGACAATATATATAGATATAGCTATATCTACTGAATCAGTAAAGTTCTTTTTTCCACGTCTTCTGACTTTAAAATTCTTTGGCCTCTAGCTTTAGCAGAGCTTCACTGTCTACACATTTGATAATTATAGAATTTTAATGCCAGAGAGGAAAAGAAAAAAAAAAAGTTTTCTGACCTACTTTATGTTCTAGTACTGTCACTAAATCTTACAAAAGAAACATCTTGAAGTGTGCACATAGGTCTTGTAAAGGAAAATAAAATTAAATTAACCTTTAAATGCCGTAGGTAGTTGCTGCCTTCTGCTTCACTGAAACATTCTGAAGGAAACTTCCTTATAAACTGTTCTTGAAAGTTACACAGGATAATATGTCACTTAGCAAGCCAAAATAAAGATGTACAAATACTGAAAACATTCTATTCTTGAAAATATTATGAAATGTTCTGCACAGATGGACTGAGAGTTTAATTACAGCAACCTCTAAGAGTCATAGATATCACTGTTCTCTGAGTTGGAGACACAGCAACAAAAATCTCCATCAGGAGCTAGTTTGACAGATCTATATCAGTTATGACTACCACCAGATGCTATTTCATCTATGTCACCCAAACATCTAAAAAATGTTGCAATATCCTTATTACTGTAGGGATATCTATTTTTAGATATCTAATGGGGTATTTCAAATACAGCAGCAAAATATGTCAATATGCAAAGGCCTAATTAATGATGTAGTTTACACAAAATGATGCTTTGAACACTTGCTTTTTGGCACATATGTGGAGACAGCACGTACACCGCTGAATTCCTGTTTCAGAATCCCCACTGTTGAGATGCTGCATGTCAACTGAAAAGTCTTCTGTAATACTGTTTTGGTAATAATCTAGTAATAGTCTATGGTCATGTGTACAGAATTGTAATATATTGCCACATATTTTTCTGCTAAAGGGCAAAATGCTTTGTCAAAACTGGAATGAATCTTATTATAGTGAAAACACCACACATAAAAACTCTCTATATTTGCTATTTTAAAAAATAAAAATCTAAAAAAAAAAAAAATAGGAAACTAACAACATTGCTCATAATAGGAATTACATTTTTGAAAACCATAGGTAGTGAATAATCTAAGTAGGCAGCACCATGCCATAGTGGAACAAGACAATAACTGTTGTGAAGACAAGCACTTGATAAAGTAAATATCATTCTACAGAGTTTATGGAATAGTACATGGGTAATGTCACAGCAGGTGGCATTTTTAATAATCCTCAAAATAATATACAACACATACTTCTGGCTTAATCATATGACAGTACTTATTTGTAGGTTTTGCTTATATACATACATATATACATACATATATACATTGTCGTAGTTCAGCCCTGATCCGGACCAGACTACGCAGTCTCTCTCTCACTCCCCCCACCCTCCGAGAGAACAGGGAGAGATAATTTAAGGAAAGAGAGATAATTTTAGAAAAACGACTCGAGGTTTGAGATAAGGACAGGGAGAAATCCTTACCGTCACGGGCAAAAACAGACTCAACTTGGGGAAAAACTATTCATTTATTACTACAACTAGCAGGATAATGAGACAGAAAAACAAGATAACCTCCTCCGCCCCTCCCACTTCCCGAGCTTAACATGATCTACCTTCCCCCCGCCCCCGAGCGGCAGAGGGGGGAAGAGGGAATGGGGGTCGCGGTCAGTCCATTATGCGTTGTTTTACGCCGCTGCTTCACAGTTGGGGGAAGAACACCTCACATCCCTCCCCTGCTCCGCCACAGTCCTTCATTAAACTGCTCCGGCGTAGGTTATCTCTTCCACGGAGTGCAGCCTCTCCAGAATGGCTGTCCCAGCAGGCCCTCCACGGGCCACAGCCACATTCAGGCATCCACCTCCCCCGGTGCGGGGTCTTTCACGGGCTCCAAGCTCCAAGTGGATCTCTGCTCCTCCGTGGACCTCCATGGGCTGCAGGGGGACAACCTGCTCCACCATGGTCGTCACCACAGGCTGCAGGGGAATGTTGGCCAGGAGCCGCATTACTCCTCCCCCTCCTTCACTGACCTTGGTGTTTGCAGCTGTTTCTCTCACAAGAAAAGTTCATTCTTCACAACGGGCTGGCAGAAGTCTCAAAAAGCCTCTCAGGATCTCTTCACCTTATTCATCCCATCTCCTCTCCACCTTTTGCAGCCAGGCCGGGCTGAGTTGGGCGCAGTCGGCCGCCTGGCGAGAGGCCAGAGGGTGAGGCCTGCAAGGCCCATGAGGCCTGCGCCTCCCCCTCTGGGCCTCTGCCCTTGCTCAGCTTCGTCACATCTTCTCTTCTCTTTTTTTTTCTGTTTTCCCCTTTCTTAAATACGTTATCGCAGAGGTGCTATCACGGGACATTCTGCACCCAATCGGCTCAGCCTTGGCCAGCAGTGGGTCCGCCCTAGGCCCGGGCGAGTCCACTGAACAAAGGGGAGCGACTTCTAGCAATTTCCTACAGGAGCTACCACCTTAGGCCCCCCTCACTAAGCAAAACTACAACAACATACATATATACATACAAATATATATATACATATATATATACATATATATATATATACATATATACACATATATATATATGCGTGTCCTACCTGTATTACAAGAAACAGTGAGGATATGCAGTTCGCTTCAACTTCTGCAGTATCTTGCAATAATTAGGAAATGTTTAAATGGGTGGATGCAGACAGGCTGAATTTATTTGAGCAGTGATTAGAAGTGTATGGAGGTGAGACAGCTATATTGTGGAAGCCAGTTACTTTGATGTACCATTGTGCATAAGCTAGCATACCATATTGTCATAGTCTAGCCCTGCTCAGGACCAAGCTACACAGTCACTCATTCACTCTACCCACCCTCCGAGGGAACAGGGGAGAGATAATATGACATAAAACTTGAGGTTTGAGATAAGGACAGGGAGAGATCATCCAAGTTGGACTAGATGACCTTTGAAGGTCCCTTCCAACCCTACCCATTTTATGATTCTATGATTCTAAGTCACCTTTACGGCAAATCAGACTCGACTTGGGGAAAACAGTTTCAACTGGTTAATAAGAAAACTAAAGCAAGATAATGAGAGAGAAATAAATAAAAAAAATCACCACATCCCTCCCCTCTTCCCGGGTTTACTTTCATTTCAAATTATCTTCACCTCCTTCTTCCCTGAGTAGTACATGGGAATGAGGAATGTAGTTTGCAGTCAGTTCAACACATGTTTTCTGACATTTTTTCCTCCTTTGAGGAAGAATTCCTCACATTCCTCTGTTGCTCCAGTGTGGGGTCCTTTTCCATGGGTTACAGTCCCTCAGAAACAGGCTGCCCCAGTGCAGTCCCTCCACGGGCCACAGCCTCCTTCAGACATCCACCTGCCCCAGCATGGGATCCTTCATGGGCTGCAGGTGGGTCTCTGTTCCTCTGTGGACCTCCATGGGCTGCAGGGGGACAACCTGTCTCACCATGGTCATCACCACAGGCTGCAGGGGAATCTCTGCCAGGAGCAGCATTACTCCTCCCCCTCCTTCTTCACTGACTTTGGCATCTGCAGCCGTTCCTCTCACAAGAAATTCTTCACAACAGGCAGGCAGATGCCTCTCAGATTCTCTTCACATCTCCTCTCCTCTCCACTTCTTGCAGCTGGGCTGGGCAGAGCTGGGCCCAGAGAGCTGCCTGGCAGAGGGCCAGAGGGTGATGGCCACAAGGCCCACAAGGCTTACACCTCCCCCTCTCTGCTCCCATTTCTGCTTCTTCTGTTGGTATTTTTTTTTTAATTTTACCTTTCTTAAATACGTTATCACAGAGGCATTGTCACTGTCACAAATTGACTCAGCCCTCGCCAGTGGCAAGTCTGCCCTGAAGCTGGCCACGTCCACTGAACAAAGGGGAAACTTCTAGCAGCTTCTTGCAGAAGCTGCCACTGTAGACCCCCGCTATACAAAACCAGCACACCTACTATACAGTATAACTTTCTGTCAGAAATATTGATGTGCCATCAGTACTTTAATTTGTTCACAGAGTGAATTAGAATCAGGACAAAATGCTCAATTTCTGAGGGAAATGTGTGGACGGTTATGTTTTCAGAATGCTGGTGAATAATTTAAATTATATTCGTTAGTTTATGCTACTCATGACAATGTAAACTGAGCAGAAGTTCTCACTGTAGTTTCTACTATAACTCTTTGCAAATTCCTTAGTCTAGAAAAAAACACAGAAATTTACACGTAAATCTTGAAAATATGACAAAACCAAGGCTGATTGTCTTGCCAAAAAGAGGTGGGGGCTAAGTAACTGTTTCGTGTGGAGCACTTAAGTTTGCACAAAGAATATTCTGCACTTATCAGATACATTATTTTAAAAAGTAGATATTTTGTGAAATTCAGAACTTTAAGGCTTTGGTATTTTTTTTTTTGGCTTTTTCTATCCCTTTTAAAAGGATCATAGTGGAAGGATTTGACATAATTATTACATCTCCCTTGTGTTTTATGGATAGGACTTATATAGTCAGGTGCTTATTGTAACCACTTTTAATCATTCATTTCTGAAAAGGCAATTATAAATTCCCTATCCATGGTAAACATTTAACCTCTCATGTCAGCAGGGTCTATCTTGTTTTCCTAAAGAGATTTTAGCTGTGAAATGCAGATGGATCGTATTAAGTGTTTCAGCTCCCTGGAAATTATATGAGCATCCTACCAACATCAGTCTAATCAGAACATTCTTTCCACTCTTCTGCCTTAAATAGCTTCAGTCCAGGATGTGTATAGGGAGGGGAAGAATTGCTTTAACAAATTTCTCTACCAATTCTTCCTCTGATGACACAAAGTGACATTGCTAGTGAATAGAGGGTGCTGATTGCTATCTGTGGTTAATAACATCTCTCACTAGCCCTCATTCAGCTGCCAGTTAGCACAAAGCCGCGTCTGCCTGACTTTTAAATGGTTTGCATTAATACACCCAGCCAATCAATGGTTTCTGCCCCTTCCACAAGGACACTGGTCTGTTACCATTACTAGATGCTGTCAACAGAAAATGACACAGGAGTCACAAAAGGTAAAATGGTGTCAATTTAATCAGAGAGCAGACAAAAGGCAAACAATACTGCCCTGGAAAAGAGTATAGCAAGGAGACTCAGAGGTTGGTGTAAGTCACACTTGGCAGGTCCCAGTGAAACTAGATTGAAATTCAATGATATAAAATCCAGCAATGTGACACAGAGGATGAGAGCTGTTGTTTCCATGCAATTAAAATCAGTGACTGCTGCTAGCGTAAAATAAATTTGACAAAATACCAAGAGAATCTCTATTGCAGGTCAAATTATTTTCCCTCTAAACTGAAAGAAAATAACAGCAGCAAATGAATTAGTCCAATTGTTCTCTAAATTACATGAAATAATAAAAAAAAAAGTCCTTCTGTAATTTCCTATTCACTGTGAAGTTAAAGAAAACTCTACTGATTGAGATGATTCCACCATAAAAACTAAGCAATTTAAAGTGTTCACATATTTATGAAAACAAGCTGTAAGAAGTTTAAGATTCTTCCTTTTGGAATTCGTACCATGTTGTGCACATAATTTCTCACAAACTTGTTTATTTTCAAGGATTTATAGAAAAATAACATGATATCAGCTCGTGTTTGTGTGGAAAATTGAATATATGGGTTATTATCAGATCCGATAAGGCTTTACAGCTAGTCTAGTTATGCATTTCTTTAACGTGGGTGTCCTATACTATCAGGATACTGTAACCTGACTGTATATCAACACAAAATGTGAAGCTTCCTCCTTCCTTTCTGTGATCTTTGTTGTGAGGAAACCATCGTGCTCAGTCAGGGAGGGATCCAAATAGTGTTTCATCTGATCTGCCTACGTTATGAGAATGAATTTCACATGTCAGGAGAATAAATCTCACATGTCCTGCAGCCTAGAGGCAGGCTTATAAACATTTAGGCTCAGATTCTTTTTGTCTAACGTTGAACACCAAGCAAGAATTACTACATTTATTTTCTAGCTGGTATAAATTCAAAGGACTATTTGATGTTCCCAAGCCCTGGATCAATTAGAGACGTTGTATATTTCTTTCCACTGACTACACAAGAAATGGAAAGCTTAATTTTCTGATATTAGGTGGGATAGCTTTGGTCCTTCATGTGTGTACATAAAAAATAATCATGTGATGAACTATAAAGAAAATTATTAGAGTTCAGAAAACTCTCTAGATTCTTCCATGTAAACTGTAAAGGTGAGAAGAGATTAGAAAAAAAAAAAAATCTTCATTTGGTTGTAAATATGCACTTTAAAAATAAACATTGCAAGCTGCTCAAGTTGATAGGAAAAAAAATCATGGTCAGGTGAAACAGCTGTTTATCAATTATGGTAATATGTGAAAGCTTATATTGATGAACTCTTTGACTAATTTATCTGTTAAACTTTCCTGTTCTATTTTATTTCTTATTTATTGGGGTATAGCAAGGATTTTTGAGTATTTGCAAAGATTTTTACATATCTATACTTCCTTGACCTACATAATACAACTAGAATGGAGTTCAGTATTCTGAAGACCTTTCTGGTTATTTGCATATTATTTCTGCATTTCTTCAAAAATAAATGAAAGTAACTGTAATCAAAATGACTTTGTAAGATGTAAAGTGACGAGGGCAGGTGCCAGCCTGGTAATAGCTCTTCAGTAATATGGCATCCTACTGTGAAAAACAGCTGGACTGTGATTTATGAATGAGGATTCGTTAAAAAAAAAATCAGTATAATCTTTCATAGACAATTAATTTGGTGGGAAGCCACCTAACCTTGGATTCAGTGTAAGGCAGACTGCTGTTCTTCTCAAATAGCATGGTCACTCTCCTTGATGTGGGAGTAACTTATGGTGTAAGTAGACACAAGTAGACAGTGATGAGTTGAAGATATAACTGCCTAAACCTAATGTGTTGTTCAAAACAGGTCACCTATCCTCGGCTTTGTCTATCATGACATCAGGTACCTGAAAGATAAGCTGTTATCGTAAACTAGGTGTCTACGCCTCCTATAAAACAGATGGAAAGAGGTCTCTCTAGGAAGATAGGCACATCCCATATTAAAACTGTAGATGAGATCACCTGAGCCCTGGAAGTGCCTCTTTTTCTCTGTTGACAGTCATTTTGTTTTTCAGCCTAAGCTCCTTATTTTCAGGAGCTATAATGGAAGTCTAATTTAATAATATTCTAGTGAATTTCTGAGCAGCATCAAGGTTTACAAAAAAGTGTGATTTTTTTAAAAGCTACTTTAATGAGCTTTAACACTGTAACATTTCAGAAAATAGGTTTGGAAATTAGAGTCATGGTGATGAAAATATTACTGTGAGTAAGAGAAAGAAAAAAATTTAAGAAAGTTTTTCTATCTTCCAGTGTACAATCATCGGATCTCACGTGTGACAAAAATTTTATATTTAATTTTGTCTATTGGAAGCAATATCTCTTATATGGACTGTGGTCCAAATTGATTTGAGTAATAATATTTCTAGTGGATCTGAGAAGAGAGAAATAAACCTTCTATACTGATTTTTTAAAATGTAAATGAATTTATATGAATATGAGATTAATTTTACTATATAATAATACTTACATGATAAGCAAATTCAATGTCGTTTTGTTAGCCTAAACTTAACATATAAAAATTATAAATTTTGCAATCAATTTATTTTCATTTTGCTGACTAATAATTATCTTTTAATGTTTCTCTGCCTATAAGCTAATCATAGAAAAGAAAGCAAGATATTACATGACATTTGATGTTACAGTACACTTAATGGCTCAAAATGTTTAATGTAACACTAGTCTTTCACATTTACTTGTATTTTATCCTGCTTTTCTAGAGATTATGTGATTTTATATTACATTGTAATAGTAGCAACTACTAATGAAGGATACATGTATATTATATTTATTTAAATTGATATTATGTTTATTTTTATTATATAAATATTATATGATTATATAGGTATATATATTATAAATGTATACTATAACATAGTGGGCTTCAAGACCTGCAGTAGATGAGACACATTTCTTTACTAGAATATATGATTTCCAGTGTATCTGACTTTTTACTGGGCTGTGTGTAGTAATTATTTTTAATTAGACAATTGATATTTGATTTCTAAATCACATAACAACAAGTTGATGTTAATATGGATATACCACTGAAACAGTAGATACTGAATATATTTATTAATTTCCAGGGCACTACTCAGCCATGTAATCAGTGTTAGATATCTTCTTTTATGTGGTGTGTTGGAAAGTATCCTATTTTTCTGAAGTAGGCATTATTCAGGTGTACAAAGACATTTCTTCCAAAAGAAATGTAATGAAATTGTCTAAACAATTTACACTCATTTCTTTTTATGGATGCAAAATAAAAAAAAAAAAAAAAAAAAAAAAAACCCTCTTGGCAAAAAAGCATAGTGCTAATTTTTTCAGTATAATAAAAATGTTGGAGCTAGAGTTGTAAGAAATGGGATTCCAGATAGTACTTTTCCTACTCTTGAGTTAGAAGTTTAAGATAAATCAAGTCAAGTACATCCTGAAAATTCCTATTTCTCTTCTTGAATTATTAAAGAAGTCTTAGATGATTAGTTCATATGAGTATCTACGTAGCAGCAGACTAAAGTCATTAAGGTTAATACCATCCTATGCAAATGTTTAAGGAGAGACTTTACACTTGGTTTCAGTGCAATGTCAGCAAAATTTTGTATATGGAACTGCAATAGAGAGTCACTGAAATAATGTAATTGACTTCTAGACTTCTTTACACTATATTATTCTTGTTTGATTTGCACTATGTTGGAATCTATAAGATGACGTTTGATTTGTTGTATTTTTATAGTAAAGCATTAACTTTCTTACTCATTAATATATCTTGGACATTCAACATCTTAAGGGAAAGCAGTCTGACCTTGTTTCTGCTCTGATCTTTTCATAATATTTTTGTAGACTTTGACCAGATTTGTAGATTTTTGACCAGAAAAGTGTATTAATATGTCAGAAAAAAAAGAAAAGACATTTCAAACCCAGTAATACAATAGATGACATATTTCACCTGTTTTCAGATGAAAAACTGCCTATTATTGATGCAGTAAATGGTTTTCAGTTTGAACTGATTTATTTCTGAACTTTACTGACAGCTCAGAAGGAAAGGGAAAAACATGCAGGAATACTTAAGCAATAAAGCATAAAACTTTAAAATAGAAGAGGCCTGGGACAACCCAGCCACTTCTTACAAACCACTTCTCTGTGCCTGTGTTAGGTAGAAGATTGTGCTCCTACATGAATCTTTGCAGAAAGAAAGAAGAAAAATACAATTCAGGAGGTGTTTCTGATAGTTGTAGAGCTCAGATAAACAATGCTCGTATCCCAAGTTACGTCCAAGACTATTTTATGGCTATTTTGTAATTCCAGTATTGAACTTTACAAATTATATTTTTCTATAACTTCATGCAGTGAAAAAATGTCATTTAATTAGATTCAATTGTAAATTACTTTCTAATCGATCAAATGAGTTGTTAAAATAATACAGGACTGCAACTGAGTATCCAAACTGGACAAAGCCCTGAGAAAATAATCCAACCTCATAGCTGACCCTGTTTTGAGCCAGAGACCTCCTGAAGTCCTTCCAGTCCAAACTGTCATACATTCCTATTCAATTCCCATTACAACAATACTTTTTTATTCCTTCCTGTTTCAAGAATCACATAGAATTTCTGTAGTTCAAAAATACTTTTTTGCTTATCTATTCATTGTGTCACAAGATACATATGCCTTGTTCTGGCCCTGCAATGTAAACTGTGCCAGACAACATTATAGACAGAATCATCACTGAAATCTATAAATCTGCAAATCTACACATCACTATAACTTCTACATACCAAACTCTGAGGTATTTTCCTTCTGACGAAACCATCCTGTATTCTATTCTTCTATTTACTTTTCCACACCTTTAAGAACTTTTGTACAATAGTTGTCTCAGGAAAGGTAAGAGTTTGAGACAGTTACAGAAAAAGGGGGGCGGGGAGAGAAGAATCACAAAGAGATCTGTAAGTTAAGACTTGGATTTGCTGGTGGCCATGAAGATGATCAACAAATTTACTTATAAATTCTAAGAAAATTCTATCAATACTCAAAATCTCAAATGATAATATAACAAGTATATCCCTGCTTTAAGTGCAAAACTGGCCTTCATCACAAAGCCACTGTCAATGTCTTTTCCTTCCTTTAATTCATTGACTGAGAATGGGCACAGGAGAGGAGTGGAAGAGAACAAAAACCAGACATATAGTTGATTTACATGTTAAAAACTTCATATTATTATATCTAGATTTCACATAAAATCTTTCATAGAACCAGATATTCTCCATTCTGAGCAAATCCAGATAAGAAAAAATAAGAGAATCCATACTGTATCTGTAAACTGCAGTCCAACTCAAATTTCACTTCTGATAATATCTAGTAAAGGATACTTAGAGAAAAAGAAATGGACAACATTTAGAATTCTGTTTCCTTGGGATGTTCCCCTTTTCTGGTTAGAAAAAAAAAAATCTTTTATTTTAAATCGATTCTTTATGGATATGTTTAAAATATTAAATTTTCTTGTCTTTCTTACAGCCTCCATTCTCTCTTCTTTTTCAGTTACATGCAACAAAGTATATGGGTGGTAAATTGACCACATAGGCACTTAATTTTATTCAGAGTTAAGTTCTTTCCAATAACATTTAAACACCCCACTCCCACAAGCCTTCACTCTTTCTTTTCACCAGTTAACTATCATTCAAGAGAATTATGATTAGTAGAGAAATATGAAGACAGTGCACATCACAGAAAGTAAATTGTTCAAGTATAAACAGGAATTGTGCTGTATCTGATGTTTAGTCCATATAGAGAGAGCTTGTGTTACTGGATAAGCTATGCTGTAGAATTATAAACTTGTGTTATTTCATAACCTGGAAGAGGAGAAGGATAAGAAAAAAATCATCGCTGTAGTCCTTTAGGGATGCCTCTGGCTAGATAAATTGCTTTAAGACTGACAAAGACATTCACAACTACAGAGACCAAAACGGAATTACTGCTATTAGTGCTGCCTTCCTGCCCTTAACTAATAAAAAGAATGAAATGTGTCGTAGTTTAGCCCCGATCCGGACCAGACTACGCAGTCTCTCTCTCACTCCCCCCACCCTCCGAGAGAATAGGGAGAGATAATTTAAGAGAAGAGAGATAATTTAAGAAAAAACGACTCGAAGTTTGAGATAAGGACAGGGAGAAATCCTTACCGTCACGGGCAAAAACAGACTCAACTTGGGGAAAAAATATTCATTTATTACTACAACTAACAGGATAATGAGACAGAAAAACAAGATAACCTCCTCCACCCCTCCCACTTCCCGAGCTTAACATTATCTACCTTCCCCCCACCACCGAGCGGCCCAGGGGGGAAGAGGGAATGGAGGTCGCGGTCAGTCCATTATGCATTGTTTTATGCCACTGCTTCACAGTTGGGGGAAGAACTCCTCACATCCCTCCCCTGCTCCAGTGTGGGGTCCCTCCCACGGGCCACAGTCCTTCATTAAACTGCTCCGGCGTAGGTTATCTCTTCCACGGAGTGCAGCCTCTCCAGAACGGCTGCCCCAGCGGGCCCTCCACGGGCCACAGCCGCATTCAGGCATCCACCTCCCCCGGTGCGGGGTCTTTCACGGGCTCCAAGCTCCAAGTGGATCTCTGCTCCTCCGCGGACCTCCATGGGCTGCAGGGGGACAACCTGCTCCACCATGGTCATCACCACAGGCTGCAGGGGAATCTTGGCCA
>WHYT01017722.1:261560-288821 GCA_009806455.1 Tetrax tetrax | reverse complement strand
GGGTATAAGGATGTAGCATCAGTCCATCCCAGATCCATAGGTCTTCAAATTCCTGTTGATACCCAACACTCCTTTTGCCACCATCATCCTTAAAAAGGTTGGACTGACTTCTGTTTGCTTACCTTTAGTTCATTGAATCCTTGCTTCTCTTACCTCTTTCTAAGCCCACAAGTATCCACTGACCATTTCCACCCTCCTTATTCCTTACTGACAGTTTCAAAACCCTTCACTTAGATTTCCAAACCTTATTCCTCTCTCTCTCTGCAACCAACACTGACAATGACACAATATTAAACTTTTCACCTCCAGGATGAAGTAAATCTTTATCCATAAGGAAGCACAATTTAATTTTGTACAGAATGCTGAAAGATCAGGAAGGTTGTACTTCTCTATCTGTGCCTACTTTTTCTTTCTTTCTTTCTTTCTTTTATTTTTTTTTTTTTCTGCATTTTAGGCATGACCAGATCTGTCTTGGGAATGATACTAGCTATTCCTTGGCTGAAACACTGACCATATGAATACTTCTGTTAAAATTAAAATGACAGAAATTTACTTGAACCCTTTCCATGGTTTTATCTGTACTGATTCGGATGGCAATAGCATAAAAGCCTATATACAAAGAATTATTTCTACTCAGATGATGAAAAGGAATCTTTTAAATAATTCAATCAGGATTATATATGGCCCCCTAATAATTTATCCTGCTTGTGAATATAGTGATAGTGAGGAAATATCTTAGTTCTTGTACTATCTCATCTTCTGTTATTTATATACTGCCTAGATAAAAAAAAATCAGTACTCAGATAGGAATTCTGGGTTCTATTGCAGTACACAAGCAATTCTAACATTTAGAAGTGAAACTTTAAAAAAAAAAAAAAAAAAGCTTTTACTGATTTTCTTGTTGTTCTTTCCCGAGAAATTTGGTAGGAGATCTTGTTGCAAAAACTGTAAACCGTCTCCATCTATCACGACTTAAAAGGAACAACTTTAGCCTTCCTAGCTGCAGAAATGCCTTATTGTGAAAAAAAATGACACTGTTAAAGTTGCATTAGTTTTCAGTGGAATGTATTCATTCACTTTATTGCATATATCGCCTCTTCCCTAAGAAATCTAGTTCTACTTCAATGGCCTGCTGACATAAATGAGGATTTTAAAATTCTGGAGTGATGAGAAGATGCTGAATGAGCCTGTGAATAACAATTCTCACATCGTCAATGAACATTCTCCAACACCTAATAGTGATCTAGTTGAAACTCCCCTCTGGGAATTCTGCATTTCACAATCTACAGTGCAGAGAGATGGAAAATTTATTTAATTCTTACATAACAATGTCATAGAGTTGCTGTACCTGAACATCTGAAAGCATTTCCATGAAAAATTTCTTTTCTCCTTTTCAAGGGTTTATAGCACAAAGTTAAAAAAAAAAAAGCCATGATGGTTTAGAATTTTACACAAAGAGCCACAGAGAATATATCTTATTTAGTGGTTAAAAAAAAAAGAAGAAAAAAAAATATACAAAATATCCACACAATCTACAGCAACGGGGAAGAACTTATTGACTCTGCAAAAATAATTCTTGTGTCTACTTTGCAAGTACGACTTGACATTTTAAATGTCCAGGTATTTGAAGAGTTGTTATCCAGAAATCTGGTGATATCTACGTGCAAGAAATTTTAAGAAATATGAAGACACGCAGTAATGGCAACTCTTTGCACTGTGCTGCAGTACTGATATAAGAATTTAAAGAACCTGCTACAAAATTGTATGACATTTTGGTGGCTCTTAAGGAAGTTTAAGACAACAGAATCTGTAAAGAAGTGTTGAAGATTGAAGTGTAATGCTACCTTTTTTGAATTAGGATACAGGCCAAACCAGGTATTTCCTAATTAGTTGGCTGGTTGTGTTCAGCTCTTTGTCAACCATAATGTCCTCTCATAATATTGTAGTGAAGCTATTAAACATCAGTTGTCAAAACAGGTTAGGAATGCCTCATAAGATGTGTTAGGATAGCACTTCTGCTATGCAACAAAAAATCTCCAGCGTGGGTGTGGTCTCAAATTCAAATACATCACTTGGCTATGTTTTGTGTAGTAAACCCACAGCCAAGTGACCCTCAGGGAACATCGGTGTAGGAAACTCAAGCCTGTGGTATTATTTAGTACAGAACCTCACTTCACTAGTTATCTGCAGTTTGAAATGGGTTAGGCACATTGCATCTGGCCCCGACAGGTATGTCTTCTATGGAATTCTGTGTTGACATGGGTGTCTTTGAGGAACTTTGCTGTCTAGTATTAACTAGATAGAATTGGTATGTAGCTTGGACTACTGACTTGAAACTGTTTTCCTGCCCTAAAACGACGTGAATCCAATCTCTGATGCACAGCCTTTATTCTCTGGGGCAATAATGAGCCATAACACAGCACAGTATTTTACAGCTGCTGAATTACCAGAGCTGTGTATCTCTGTAGGAACAGTTAACTGTTAATTACTATGATCACTTGGGATCATTCAAGGCCTAAAGTGAGGAAATGCTAACTATAACTACTTCACTGAACTTCAGCTCAGACACACAGAATTCAGTGTACCTCATGTTAAATCATGACCTCTGCTAAGGGTGGAATAATTAGCTGACCCAAAATTGAAATGATCACTTCTGTACCAAAGTATCAGTACCTCTAAATTTGGATCCTTCTGGAGGTTAACAGAACAAAGAGAAGCTAAGAATGCCATGTTTTTGATAGATCCTAGTCTAGCAAAAGCCGTTGCTGAGGAATAAAGTTGAGCAAAATATGAAGACATACTTATGATTATTCTATAAAATAAGCCTATGATAAGCCTATACTACTTCCATGGAAATCAGTTATTCATTTCCATATTTCTATCCTTCTTCTATTGTTTTTTTTTTTTTTTTTTTTTCCCCTGAATAGTGTAATGTTGCTCAGCAGCTCAACCCTTTTTGGCTATCCTGGGAATTACATTCAGATCTCTTACTCACACTATTAGGACTTTTCATGGTAAATGGAGCTTTGTGGATAAGCTTGTCAGGAGGAAAAAATAATACACAGGGAGTATATGGTTCAAGGGCCTTGTGACCTTGGTGACCTAACTGGTCTTTTCCATCAGCAGTGTGGAATTAGAATATTTTTCTTCATTACTGTACAAAGCCAATCTGTTATTAATATAGATACTTAAAGTAAAACCAAAACAGAACAAGAAAGCACTCACTCTCTAGCATTAATTAGAGTGCCCTGCCCTTTCTTTAAGGTTAGAATGTGCAATTTATTTTAAATACCACTTAAGGAAAATATTTTGCAGGAGTCACAATGGAGAAATGTCATTCACTCTTAAAGAGTGTTTTAAAACTGCTAGACTTACATCTCTACTAAAAATCCTCAGATGGATTGACCCTGCCTCAAAAAGGAAAATATTATTCCTATCAAGAACTACTTATTTGGACAATATGAGCTATCTTCTGCTATTTAGCTGTATTTTTCAATAACATTGATAATGCAAACTCGAACCAAGGTAGAAACACAATTATTTACTGTTGTCTTTTGGATTACTTTCCCTCTGTAACACAGAAGATTAAACATAATCAGTTCCAGATGGAAACACTTCTGTGCTTCATCAAGGACAAGCTCAGAGATTAATTTTACCTGTTATTTACATGGTTTATTTAAAAAAAAAAAAAAAAAAAAAGCACTTTTAAAAGGAATGTAATTAACATTCCTTATAATAAAATGCATAGAAAGCTTTTTGTAAGGAAAACTATTATCACAAAAAAAATGTCAATAGTTATGTGAAAGGAATATATTCATTTTTCTGCAATCTGGAGTGTATTTAGGACATTATATGTGAAATATCTAGTTTTTTGTGGTTTTGTTTGTTTGTTTGTTTGTTTAATATTACAATAAGAAAATACATTATTTACTTAGCAGGAACATTAGTATAGTAAACATATGAAGATACTATAGTGCTGGCTGTCAAAAATTTGTTTAGTTTTTCACAGTTGCTTTGAAAGATATATCATTATGTTAGTAATTCTGAAAGTAATTTGAACTTGTAAATAGATGTTTAAATCAGAATTTGGAAGACCAATATTTTATTTCCAGGTCTGCAATAAACAGTGTGACTGCTCATACTAGTTGTCTTTCTGTGTCATCTTTCTTTCTATTCTCTGCCTCTTTTCTTCCGAGAGTTTGTACTTGGATGTCTATTTCTAAATTTGTTTTGGTAACTAGAATAATCTGTTTTAAGAAACTCTAAAGAAAATAAAAACTTGATTTATATTTTCTCTTCTTTCCTGGGATCAACTAGAAATGACTGGTTAATGGGATAGTTTTTGGTGAATTATATGGCAAGTTTTTATTTCACACTTTTCTGTAATTGAAACTTTCAAAAACTGTACATGGAAATTTCAGCGAGAACTCCCTGCACAGAGATTTTAATTTATCCTACTTTCTATCTTTAGTCCATTAAGGTCTGTTAAAAATTCTATATCTTATTGAAATATTAACCCTGATATATCTATTTATCATTTAACATAAGCCAGCAGATTCATATTTCCTATTTTCCTGAGCTTATTGTTATTTTTGTAATTTTTGTGATGATGGGAGACCTGTAGGAGTGTATTTGACTGGCAGAAATATTCCAAATATTGGTTTTGGTTGTACTCAGTGCTACATAGTTCTGGCTGTCCTACAGCTCTGGAACCTGAAGGATGGTCAAGATCTCACTCTGCTTGCATTCTTTTCAGTTACAATAAGTGAAGATCAGGTGCAATTCACAGTATGGCTTTAGAAATCTGGAGTTATAAAGAGATTAGCACCATTACTTTTTATGCTGAGCAAAACAGGAAAGCCTTTTTATGTGCCAGTTTTAACAGTTTCTGCTATACAAAATGCAATGTACTCCTCATAACCACATAAATGTATTTTAGGAAAGGTCATTCTATTAGGAAAACAGTCCTATTTTTCCTATTACAACCACCACACACACACTTAGAGGCTTTTAAGATAAAAAGAGAGGCACAATATAGTTCCCTAGTACCATACTG
The DNA here is from genome assembly GCA_009806455.1 of Tetrax tetrax. Lineage (NCBI taxonomy): Eukaryota > Metazoa > Chordata > Aves > Otidiformes > Otididae > Tetrax > Tetrax tetrax. The sequence goes on along the minus strand of WHYT01017722.1, from coordinate 283,765 downwards.
AATTCTTTCCACTAGGCTGGCTGAATAGTTCAAAACAGCAGTTACCTTGAAAATAAATGACTGTGCTGAAAGAAGAATTAATTAATTCAGATAAACTAAATAAACTCTGTGAACTGACTAATGTAGCAGAAATTACTGGGTGCTGATACTGCTGTTTTAATTATTAGGTCCATATTAATTAATTTCAAAGCTACCTTTTTTGAAATCCGCAGCTTGACCAACGTTCGGAGTATAAAACATGCCAACGGCCAAATTTTGCTTAGTAACACTTTTGCAAAGACTGGAACTAAGTCTTTATATAACTAGATGTGATGAATGCTAAAAGAATGTGACAGTTTCAATAAACAACATAGGATCCATATAATTGTGTGGTACTTGCTTGACCACAAACTGAGAAACAGAATTTGTTTGTGCCAACCTATTTCTTTCACAGAAGGAGCTGGGCTTTTTTTTTTTTAATTGTTAATATGGTTCCAAATATAAAGGGAACTTAATGTGTCTTTGAGAGCTGCAGTGGAATCGGTTATCACGGCTACCCATGACTTTGTACAGCTATTAGACACAGTGAGATTCAGCCATGAACTGCTGAGAGACTCAAACCTCACTGAATCTGAGCTTTGCATGCCCCATGCTTCATATTCCTCAGCATATATTTTGCTGGTAGTGGACTATTTAAATTATTATATTATTTTTGAAACTGTGAAAGGTTTCTGGATTTCATACAAAATAATTTCTCAATAGGTAGATTTTGTAACCCATTCATTGTATCTAGTGAAACAGTGATTTACAGTTCGAAATGGATGATAATGAATGTCTACCAACATTATGTGTTATGTTACATTTAGTAGTTGTTCTAGTGTTGATTCTTGTACAATAGGATATAAATAGTACAAAAGACAGAAAGGAAGATATCATACTTTTAAGGCTATCTGTCAGAGAGGTAAGTTCTATAAATTGCTGGAAAAAAAAAATACAGCCAGTATCACACAGCAGACAGTAGTAACACCAATACAGTAACTAAAAGATACATTCCCACAAGGATTTTGTTCTCTAATCCCTCATCATTTTGTTTCATTCTTAAAATGAAAATACCCGTAGTGATAATTTCTCCCGACAAGCTGAAAGACATCGAACAGAGAACAAGTTTAATAAAATACTTTAATTACCATCTTTAGTATACCTTCACCCTGTATCAACACCTCTTATGAACATCTTAATCAAACTTGCTTTTTCTCATTTTCACTTGAAGCAATTCACTTGAAGTAAATTTAAATTTTTTTGAGAACACTACACACATCTTCAAGGGCTAGCAAAGATTGTCTTTATGACAAAACTATAGACAGAATAGCTGTAACAAAAACCCTTATCAAGACTTCATGTCACATACTGGCATTAAAAACGTTTGAGAGCAGAACGAACTTCTACAAAAATTTTTGAAAGTGAGCTTTTCTGCAATGAAGTTGCTTCCTTCTGAGACTAGCTACTACAAAAATTCCATGTAGGCCAATCCTTACTTAATTAAAAATTAAAAAAAAACCAAAACAACAGGTTTTTTAAAAATACTTGTTATTTTATTGCCATATTTCTTATAAAAATCTAGTGTCTTTTGTTTGCATAGAAAGGTTTTGGTAGCAAGGAAGCTACAGTGCTGGCATCTCTGAGAAACTACAAGAAGCAGCTTCCTCTATGTCTGCCAGAGTCAATACCAGCTGACTCCAAGATAGACCTGCCACTGACCAAGGCTGAGCCAGTCAGTGACGGAGGTAGCAACTCTGCAGTAACATATTTAAGAAGGGGGGAAAATGTGCAACAACCTGCAGCTGGAGAGAGGGGTGAGAATATGCTAGAGAAACAACTATGCAGACACCAAGGTTGGTGGAGAAGGAGGGGAGGGGGGAAGTGCTCCAGGCATTAGAGCAGAGATTCCCCTGCAACCTGTGGTAAGGGGGGCTGTCCCCCCGGACCTTAACAATCAAGGAGGTATCCACCTGCAGCTCATGGAGGACTTCACACCAGAGCAGGCAGATATGCTAAGGAGGCTGTGACCTCATGGGAAGTATGCATTGGAGCAAGCTCCTGGCAGGTCCTGTGGAGAGAGAGAGGAGCCCATGGTGGAGCAGGTTTGCTGGGAGGACTTGTGACTCTGTGGGGGACCCACACTGGAGCAGTCTGTTCCTGAAGGCCTGCACCCTGTGAAAGGCAGCTGTGCTGGAACAGTTCCTGAAGAACTGGCCCATGGGAAGGACCTGTGCTGCAGAAGTTCATGGAGGACTGTCTCTTGTGGGAGGGACCCCGTACTGGAGCAGGGAAAGAGTGTGGAGTCCTCCCTCTGAGGAGGAAGGAGCTGCAGAAACAAATTGTGATGAACTGACAGCAACTTCCATTCCCTGTCCCCCTGCACCCTTGTCTCTCCCTTGTCCAGCTGAGGAGGGGGAGTGATAGAGAGGTTTTGGTGGGCACTTGGTGTCCAGCCAGGGTCAATCCACCACATCCAGGTAAATAAATTACATTTTTAGTAGCTTTACTTATACCACAGGCATTTTAAAAATATCACCTTGTCTCTACCGTGAAAGAAAGAAGTTACCCTTTCTGTAGTGTCTTCGAGCGATTAGCTTGGCAGTTTTCTGCTCAGCATGCTGCCAGCTTGGATTCTCCTTCAGTGTTTTACATTTCCAGCATATTGTACAAGGAGCACAAGCAAGTTGCTCTGACAGGTGGATTGCCCTCTGGGAGTGAGGCATTGCAAAGCTTAGTGTTACAGTACCCATGTCATTTTGCAAGTCTAGCACCGAGATCGTTAGAACTTAATGCTTGAGAAATTAATATTAGTAGTATTACAAGAGCCTCACATCACATCAGCGCTTCCATTACAGCCTAAGTACCATACGCTTGGTTTTAGCTCAGAAAGAATTTTTAATGCCATGTTATTCTAATCCCCTGAATGTAAGGGTTTTACAAAGGGAATGTTGGCACACTCTTAATCATGAGAATGCAGACATCATGCTGCACAGGCTACAGTGGCTGATGCAGGAAGGAGTCTGAAATTCTACACATTGGCTGACATTTCCTAAACATAGTGTTGTGGTGAGTTGACCTTGTCTGGCTACACCCCACCCAGCCGCGCTTTCACTCCCTCTCCTTAAGAGGGCAAAGGGAGAAAATAAGATGAAAAGCTCAAAGGTCGACATAGAGACAGGGAGATCGCTTACCAGTTACCATTGTGGGTAAAATAGGCTTGACTTGGGGAAAAATAATTTAATTTATTGTCATTTGGATTGTGAGAAACAGCTAAAAAAACCAACCTCAAAATTCTGAAACATTTTCCCCTACCCATCTTCCCAGACTCTACTTCACTCCTTTATTCCTAAATTCTCTATCTCCTCCTCTCAAGTGGTGCATGGAGGATAGGAGGTTGTCGTCAATCCACAACAGTTTCTCTCCTCCTCACATTATTTCCCTGTGCCAGCATGGGCCTTTCTCACAGGCTGCAGTGTGGATATCTGCTCCATCTTGGAGAGAGTTGGAAGGGACCTTTAAAGATCATCTAGTTCCAACATCCCTGCTATGGACAGGGATATCTTTCACTAGATCAAGTTGCTCAAAACCCATCCAATCTAACTTGAATATTTCCAATTGTGAGACTTCCACAACTTCTCTGGGCAACCTGTTCCATTGTTCACCCCTCCCTGAGGTTCACATTGACCCACTTCTCAAGACTGTCAAGGTCCCTCTGGATGGCATCGCTTCCCTCAAGCATATCAACTACATCACTCAACTTTGTGTCATCCACAAATTTGCTGAGGGTGCACTCAATCCCATTATCTGTGTCATTAATAAAGATATTGAACAGTACCTGTCTCAGTACAGACCCCTGAGGGGCACCACTTCTTACTGATCTTCATTTGGACATACAGCCATCGACTGCAGCTCTAAATGCGGCTGGCCAGCCAGCTCCTTATTCATTAACTGGTCCATCAGTCAAAGCCATATCTTTCCAATTTAGCCATAAGGAGAAGTAGAACTTTATAAAATGCCTTAAAGAAGTAAAGATAGATGGCATCAATTGCCTTTCCCTTATCCACCAAAGCAGTCACTCCATTGTAGGAGGCCACTGGATTAGTCAGGTAAGTTTGTCCTTTCTGAAGCTGTGTTGGCTGTCTCTAATCACCTCCCTGGCATGCATATGCCTTGAAGTATCTTCTGGTAGAATCTCTGCTCCTTCTTCCTGTTCACATGAATGGTGCTCACACTTTTTTTTTTTTCAATTTTTTTTTTCCTCTCAGATTTTTTATGTAGTGTTTTCTGCCCTTTCTTATATTTGTTTTTCAGAGGCACCACCACCTCGGCTGAGGGGCTAAACCATGCCGTGTGGTGGGTCTATTGGAGATGTTTGGGATCAGCTGTGTCCAGCTCCGGCAGCCCTGGCCTCTCCTCACAGAGGCAACCTTCTGCAGCAGTCAAGCACAGGCACCCAACACAGTGAAATCTCTGACTATTCAAGAGTAGCATAGTCTACACAACTATGACAAAAAAACCCCCTCAATCATTAAACATATATTCTACTAAAGATATTAGTATCTATCATATGTATTATTTCTCTACTTTCCCCACTTTAACTACTTTTTGTTTGTGTTTGGTTTTTTTTAATATATAATCAGTATCAGGTGGATTTTGTTCCCACCTTTCACATATACATCTATGATTTTACCATCCTCCAGAAAATGTTATTACTGGAAGATTTTTCTCCAGTATAGCCTACAGTCACATAAATCTTTCAGATTATAGCATTTTAAAATTTTTAAATGTAGATTTTTTCAAATAAATTGGCTCTTTTGAAGAAGATTAAATTTTAGTTTTGAAAATAATTTATTTTGGAAAATGTCTGTCTATCCAGAAAAAAAAAATCAATGTTGCTACTAAACCTACCCCTTTATGTTCTTTTAATTCAAGTAAAACATGTAACTGAACTAGAAAAAAATAGATAATAAAAATATTAAACATAAACAATATATAATAAAAAGCAATTCGTAATAAATTTTTAAAAGCAAAAATTATAAAAATCTTCATTTGGAAAATTTTGTCATTGCATATGTCGTTATAAAAATAAAAACAACCCATAGTTTCTGCTGGTAGATTTTTTTAAATGTCAAATATAATTTAAAATAAATTAGATTTGTATCACTTTATTCTAAGCTTTAGACACAAAAATATTTTCTATCCTTTTAAGGCTAGCTCTTAAAAGGTAGGAACTACTCTATTGTTTTAATAAATGTCCCTTGTAAAAAGCTTGTAGCCATACAAATCAGAAGAAATATGAACCTGACCCTAAGAGTTGTTTCTTTGTACCATATGGATATTGCTATCATCCGCATTTCCAGGGGTGCACCATGTGTTCTAAAATTGCAGAGCTCTAGTTTAGAAAAAGATATCATAGGCAGGTTGTCCGCTAATTGATTTTTTTTTCTGCTTACTCTTTAATATTGGTCCAATGGAAACAAGATAATTTTTTTTATAATGATTTCTGCTTCCTATATATTTTAATCTATACTTAACTATATGCAGGAATGGGTGGTTCTTCTAAGTACGGGAACACAGCAAATTGCAATTTCCCAGATGGAAATTTTGAACAGCTGAGTTTCTGCTGTTTACTTCCTAGTACAAGAAAAGGCATTTGTAGATCAAGCAAGCAGCAGATGGAGAACAATTGGAGTATATAATTATTCAGCCTGGGCTCCTTTTAAATGGGTAGGCTGAACTCTATCTATTTGGCTGGGAAGACAGAGGAATAGAGTGGCACGTGTTAGATAAACCTTCCAAAGGTTCTTTAAAATAAATCTAGGCAAACATGAGAAATAACTTCATCAGTTACCAGGATCTCTTTTTCTGTGAACTCCAAAATCTGGCAAGTCAGTCTACTTTTGAAGTTTGAGATTAATACACAGCCTACCCAACCACTTCTGTATTAATAAACTACATTGGTTTCAGTATGTTACCTGAGGACTCCATCTGGTGACTCTCCTTTACTTTGCCAGATTTTGAAAAGCTGCAGCCTTACTGTGATCTATTGCCAAGATATAAAATCCACCATAGGAAAGTATTAACACATTGTGATTTTTTGCTCTGTGGAAGTGAATAATTGAATTGTGTGACTTTTTTGAAAATACCCTCATAGGAGTATTGCATTTTGTAAGCTGATGGCTAACAAGAAGACTACATGCCAAAAAAAAGAGTGTCTAGAGACCTATGATTTTTTTCATTAATTATTCAAGATTAAATGGACTTATGAAGGAAAAACATAGGGCATCAAAACAAGAGTAAGAAAGTATTAAGGAAAAAAAAAAGAGAAGCCAATCAGAAGAATTAAAAAAACAATAAAATGTGAAATCAGAAACAAATAAAGGACAGTAAAATATGTCAGAAGACAAATGGGAAGTATTGCACCTTATTACCATATCTAAATTGCCTTCTAAAACTACATAGTCAAATCAGAAATTACTGATATCTTTTCCCAACAGAAGACTTTATTGGAAAGAAAAACAGAGTTAGAGACAAAGGAAGCAAGGACAGAGAAAAATGGATGAAAGTATTTGGTTTTTAATAAGAAAAATAAATATTACAACTATAGCAAACTGTAGTAAAACTTACTTTTGTTGAGAAAACTGATACTGAAAACCAAAACTGATTTAATGACTGAAGAAAATTTTAAGACTTATTGATGATTTTATTGTGCTAAAATATAGGAAAAGTTAGGACTAATGCTAACAATTTAAAGTGAAAGAAACTAGGAATGAGAAAAGTATTTGAGCAGGAATGAAACTATACTTAAAATGTTACATAATTCCTCCTATTTTTTGTTTTTTGTGTTCCACCTCATGCAACGCTTCAGAAGTTCATTATTTGCTGTCATACTGTGACAAGAAATATCTAAATCCTTACTGTTTCCTTAACTCATGTTACTCACATGTTTAAAGATGACTTGATCTCAGTGAGAATTCAGATTGAAAAAAAAAATATACACAAAACAAATAGTTATGCAATGTAAACCTATCTTATGCACAGTTACTCCCTTTACCTTTTCAACCATTCTATGATCTCTTGTCTAAAATAATGTTCATAAAAAATATTCAAGCATATGCCACAGGTTGCCAAAGATACACTGGCATTCACACTCATTTAAGAAATTGAAAGCAAGCTAAATCTTACACAGGCATTCTAGAAAAAGTCTCATTGTAACTCAGTATAAAATGACTAAGCAAAATTAGATAACTAAGTCTGAAATTATGAGCCAAATGTATTTTAAAATTACATCTATTTAATATATTAATTTGATAACATTCTTAGGATCTTACTATGTGTGCACATAATCATTTTTAGGGATGAAAAATGGATTTCATTTCCACACTTCTAAAAACTTATTTTCTTTTTTTTTTTGTGGAGTTGAGGGTTTGGATACACAAGGAGGTAGGCTATAACCGCAATGAATTAATCTTTTATTTACTTTTGAACTCTACTGCATTTTTAAAGATCCTTTTTTACTCAAATAAATACACAGCTTCAACTCAACAAGTGAACAACAATACACATTCAATTAGAAAATCTCTATTTCATGGAAAAGCAGCAAAATTGTTATCTAGATTATTTTATGTTCTCTTTCTATAAAGAGAGACAGGTACCATTTTGCTGCAGCCAAGCTGACATGGGTGCATCTACACACATCATTGCAGATAGGCATGTTGGCACGTAAACAACTGCACATACAGACATGCATCAGGGAAAGCTCTGAACAAGCATAATAGATGTTAATATTCTATCCTTTGAAATCAAAATACTGTCATTTTTAAAGTGGCCTTAACAAAGTGATTACATCTGTTATATATTTAATACAGTCTTTACTACAGTCTTTACTACTATCAATATGACTAGAATTTGTATCCCAAGTGCATTATTCGTAATTACTGATGTGTAAGAATTGTTCTACCAGAATTAAAATTCTTTTAATTAGATTTTACTATATTAAATACACTGTGGAGTAGGTAAAATGTCTACAGTAGAAATACATTATTTTTTTTTAGAATAATTAGTAGAAAAAAAAAGATAGAAGCTCATAAAGAAATATGAAGAGTTCATCTCAAAGTTTTGCCTATCCATGGTTTACAATTGAGAGTGAGAATTTTACCCTGATTATAAAATTTTATCTGACTTAAATTACAGCAGATAAAAGACTAGTATCTTTTCTTGCCAGAATCTTTCATAATCTACATAGGTGTAGTATATGCTATATTATCCCAGCTGTATTAATGGAAGGATATAATCCTTTCAGTCTGCCACAAAGAGTATAGTTTGTTAGTTTTCAACCACTACAATGTCATGGCTATCACTGCACGTAACAATGACTGCATTGTACCCAACATCATACTCGGCTATTTTGCTGTTTTCATTACAGCATAATAGAATGATAGAATAGAGTGGGTTGGAAGGGACCTTCAAAGGTCATCTACTCCAACCCCATGCCCCCTGAAAGGAGCAGGGACATCTCCAACTAGATCAGGTTGCTCAGAACCCTGTCCAACCTGGCCTTGAATGTTTCCAGGGACGGGGCTTCCACCACCTCTCTGGGCAACCTGTTCCAGTGTTCTACAACTCGCATTGTCAAATATACAGAGAAAGAAAATCTGGTGATTAATGACTCATTAATCTGGTCAATGACTTTTATTGAAACATTATTCTGTTAAAAATGGACTGTATAAAAGAAGCAGTAGTCAGTGTGAAGTGGCTGTTCTAAGCACACTGCATGCAATTAAAAGTGTTAGTTCACATTTGTACACACATTTGGTGGCCGTATTTATTACTGACACTATGACAATACAATATTAATATGAACTAAGTAATCTGAGGTTGGTGTTTGGAGAAGAAAAAGAAGTGCACCTGATGATTTTGTGATTGCTGATTCCTCAGCTGATGGGACTTGTGGATCTACATCCTGAATGTTAGAGATGGAAGAGAAGGCTTTGAGTGCTGTGTCTTAGACTATATTGTGGCATATTTGTGTTTATTCTGTGTTTAATTCACTGACACTGCAGTCATCCTCTACTTCAACTACACTAGTATCCTGATATTGGAAAAGGAAGAAGATTGGAATGAAGATGAAAACAGGCAAGTAATCCTTACATATTGCCTCTTGTTGCTATGGTTATAGCTAGATGAGGCAATGTCTTGATATATATTCACTGTGGAGGTTAAAACTAGGAAAATGCAAGCAGAATTGGATTATCTGTCACATTAGGTAAAAAGGAACAGAGATTACTACGTTAGTCACCTAACTCTTTTATTTATACAGAATTTTGTATCACATGGTTTTCTCATGCAAGAGCCTGTGTATACACGGATAATCTAAAGGTTTCAGGACAAGGAGAAAGTAGTTTTGCTCGAAGATCCTGAAGGTGACTTTAGAGATGTAGTAGTTATGAAAAATAAACAAACAAACAAAAAAGGGATCACTATTGATTTTTACTAGTTTCATCTTGTTTAATGAGAGCTATCCAGACGCACTTCTTCCTGCAGCACAGTCCATATATAGGCTTGCTTTGATTCTTACTCTGCTATTTTTTTTTTTTTCCCACTGATATGCTTGCTTTGTATACCATATTTCTTTAGTTTTATTTTGCTGTTCTGTGTACTACTCTTGAGTGGACAACTTCAGTAATCTAAAGATGCCATGCTCGAGATTCAGTATGAACAGCCTGAATGTTGGAATAGGGAATATGTACACATGATAGCAAGCTCAGGAGAACATGCAAGTGTTTTAGAGAACAGGAATAGAATTCAAAATAATCTTGACAAATTTGAGGTGGGTTTGAATTAATAGAATATGATTCAATAGGGACAATTGCAAGATACTCACTTAGGCAAAAATAATAGATTGCATACATACAAATTAGTGATCAAGTGTCTAGGTAAAAGTTCTGCAGGTCTCCAAGTTAGAGAGGATCCCAAGGTAAACATGAGTCAACAATATCATAGTATTGTTCAAATGAAAAAAAAAAAAAAGTCGACATTATGCCAAAACATCTGTTGTGGCCTACAAGATGCATGCAGTTATCCTTTTATTCACTTTGGCGTACATTAATAGACTTGCACACTATGGGAAATTATTTTCTACCAAGATTTGTACTGAGTAGACACCAAATGGTTAGACTACCAACAAGAGCAGAAGTACTGATTGAAGGTCTTGAGATTATGACCTGTAAGGAAAGACAGAATAAAGAGAAGATTTAGGAAGGATGTGATAATAGATTTCAGGAAAATAAAAGACTATTTCTAAAATGAGAATAATATGCTCTCTATGTCAGAAAAGAAGTAATGGTCTGGTCTTAAATTTCAAGAAAAAAAAAAGATTCATTGTCTAGTATAAGAAATATTAGAAAATATTTTTGAAAGGAAAATTTAATGAAGAACTGGAAAGTTTGCCAAAGAAACTTGCTGATCTTCTGTCATTCAAGATATTTTTAAGTAGATGAGATAAAAATCTGTCAAGAATGGATTAGTCTACCAAAGTCTTTTTCATACTCAAGATAGTATGACGAATGTGAATTGACTTAAGATGAAACCACTTTATTCTTCTTCTTTACATTCTTCTCCGGCATCAGTTGTTGAGGCAATAGCTCCTGTGCTGGCACAATTTGTAGCAGAAGGCCCTAGTGCAGTACAAAGGAGGTTTTCCTGAACTGAGGAACTGCAGGGGCAGCCGAGAGAGCCACCAGCAGTATGGAGCTCATGCAATGGCAGTTGAAGAGACCTGAGCGGGGACAGAAGCAATGGCAGCCAAGCCCCCCTTACATATATAAAAAGCTCTTATGGAGCGCCAGTGACCAGCAGCACCTTGAACGGGGCAGGCAAACAGGCCATGGCACATCGGCATGGGTGTGGCACGGCAATTTGTGCTGCAATTCATAAAGGGCATGCAGGAAGGGCGCTGAAGCTGTGCCAGCTCAACTAGGAAGCAATGTTAGCTGAAAGCCATGGCTCTGAACCTGCCACCACTTATGCAATTTCCCAGGCAGAACTCTGGTGGGAACATGCTGCCACCCAGGTGTCAGGCTACAGTGTGTCCCGCTCTTATACCTGTACAGGATAGCAGTAGTGAGCACACCTCCCACAGGTAGAGGAACTCCTCTGCTTACTGACGTTGTTCCAGGAGGAGGTGAGTGAGTTAAGGAGTATCAGGGAGTCAGAGAGAGAGAGAAAGACTACTGGAAAGGCACCCTGCCTTCCCTGAGGCAGGCCCAACAGGCAGACAGGACGTATGTTACAAAGACTTCCCGATTCTTTCTCTGCTTAACCGAATGCAGTGACTTAAGGTATAGGAGGCAATAGCGACAAGTTCCTGCTCAGTGAGGCAGGCGTGTCTCCTCTGTGACTACCTCACCTTCCCATGTGCCCTTGCATAATAGGTATGAGGCTCTGCAAGTGCAACTGAACAACAATGAGGATGATGGTTCATCTAGCTTAACCTCACTGAGGTCAGGTCTAAGCTCAATGTCAAATCTGCTTACATAAAGGAAAAAAAAATCGGTCATTGTCACAGGAGACTCCCTTCTGCCCAATATGCAGACTGGGCCCACTTCCTAAGGAAGTCTACTGCCTTCCTAAAGCCAGGTTATGATATGAAAAGAGAGCTTCCTACCTGATATAGCCCTCAGATTATTATCCATTATTGATTTTTCAGGTAGACAGAGGTAAAGTTGCAATAAGAAGTCTGAGGGTGATCAAGGGAGACTTCAGGGCCTTGGGACAACTAGTTAAAGGATTAGGAGCACAAGTAGTGTTCTCCTCTATTCTGCCAGTTGCAGGGAATGAGGAGGGAAGAAACAAGAAGAGCCAGCAGATCAATACCCGGCTCCGAGCCTGGTGTCACCAACAGAATTTTGGGTTTTTTGATCATGGATCGGTCTACATGACACCAGGCCTGCTGGCGACAGAGGAGGTGCATCTGTCTCAAAAGAGGAAAAGGATCTTTTCATAGCAGTTAGCGGGGCTCATTGAAAGATCTTTAAACTAGACCTGAAGGAGGAAAGGGATAAAACCTGGCTTTGGGAGTGGTATGCAAATGTTTGAGGGACAGAGTGCTAGTGAGGTCCTTTGGTCTACTGTTTCAGTGGAGGTAGGGGATGGAGATCCATGTGACAGCAAATACAACAGGGTTATTGATGTGCTAGAAACCATGGAAGTGCCTGAGAATGGTCATGTAGGAATTAGAGGCCCCCCCCCCCCCCCCCAAAAAAAAAGGTGGTGGGATCGATAGCCCAGCTGACGTGCATCTACATCAATGCACACCGCATGGCAAATAAACAGGAGACTCCATTGTCAGGGTACCCAGCTTCCTAAACTGGAAGACAGGGACAGGGAGCAGAATGAAGCACCCATAATCTGAAGGGAAATGGTCAGCAATCTGCTACACACTTAGACATACAGAAGTCCAAGGGGCCGGATGGCTGGTGAATGGAGTTAAATCCAGTTGATGACTGGTCATCAGTGGTATTCCCCACAGCTCAGTATTGGGGCTAGTTCTATTTAATATCTTTATCAATGAGCTGGATGAGGTGACCAAGTGCACCCTCAGTAAGTTTGCAGATGACACCAGGTTGGGCAGGAGTGTTGATCCGCTTGAGGTTAGGAAGGCTCTGCCGAGGGGTCTGTACAGGCTGAATCAATGGGCCAAGGCCAATAGTATGAGATTCATCAAGGCCAAGTGCCAGGTCCTGCACTTGAGTCACAACAATCCCATACACTGCTAAAGGTTTGGGGAAGAGTGGCTGGAAAGCTGCCTGGCAGAAAAGGACCTGGAGGTGCTGGTTGACAGCCGGCTGAATATGAGCCAGCAGTGTGCCCAGGTGGCCCAGAAGCCAAATAGCATCCTAGTTTGTATCAGAAACAGTGTGGCCAGCAGGATTAAGGAAGTGATCGTCCCCCTGTACTCGACACTGGTGAGGCTGCAACTCAAATACTGTGTTCAGTTTTGGATCCCTCAGTACAAGAAAGACATTGAGGTGCTGGAGCGTGTCCAGAGAAAGGCACAAAGCTGGTGAAGGATCTGGAGAACAAGTCTTATGAGGAGTGGCTGAGGGAACTGGGGTTGTTAGTCTGGAGAAAAGAAAGATGAGGGGAGATCTTATCACTCTGTACAACTACCTAAAAGGAGGTTGTATTGAGGTGGGTGTTGGTCTCTTCTCCCAAGTAACAAATGACAGAACAAGAGGAAAATGCCTCAAATTGCATCAGGGAAGGTTTAGACCGGATATTAGGAAAAATTTCATCACTGAGAGGGTTGTCAAGCATTGGAACAGGCTGTCCAGGGAGGTGATAGAGTCACCATCCCTGGGGGTATTTAAAAAATGTGTAGATGTGGTGCTTAGGGACATGGTTTAGTGGTGGACTTGGCAGGGCTAGGTTAATGCTTGAACTCGATGATCTTAAAGGTCTTTTCCAACCTGATTCTATGTTTTCCTCTTCCCAATCTTTGATAGTTCTGAGGTGCTTCTTGTTATTTTTTATGAACACCTGACAATAGTTAAAGATAGCACTAAGAACATATAAATTAGTATTATATTCTTATTCTTCCTTTGTTGTATTTTAAGTATTTTACTTTTCTTTCTCTTATTTTCTGTTGCTTTTTTTTTCTTCTTTCCAGCACACCATTTAGTTTCCTATATAAGTAAAAAAATATTGTATATTTACACCCACATATCAGTGTTGATTCTGAAGCTGTTCAATACTAAACCTTTATGAACTTTCTTTTCTTCTCTTCTCACCTTAGCCTCATGTTATCTTCAGCCTTCTCTGTGTTTCTCTGCAGTACTCAGGAAAGAGAAATAATGTATATAATCTAGCTCTAAACTTATCATGGGTAGGCTATAACTGATATTGATATTCTTCATATATCCTATTATTCACCTTCCTATCACTATCTTTTATATCATCTCCTTTTGTTGCAATCATTGTGCATAGTGAGAGCTATATAAACTGATACATGCAATTAAATTGTACTCTGAGTTCACAAAGTACTGGAGTAAATTTATGTTTGTTGCGGTTGCACAGAACTTACAAAACAAACAGGACTATAAATAAAACATGCTATTCGTCATGAGCTATGTCGTAAAGGAGATTTGTAGCAGATCTAGAACCAGTAAAATCTGATTCTCCCCTTTCTTTTTCCAAGAATAATTAAATGAACTAACTTGCCTTTTCACCCAGTATCTATATTAAGCACAATCTTATAAGAAAAGGTTTGTAATACTCAGCAAAAGAAATCTTTATGCATTTAAATGGAAAGTATAAATTGAAGTTAAAATATACTCTTCACTCACTGTCTTATTTACATGATAAACATAGTGTTTGAAGTTGATTTGTAAATCAACAGAAGGAGAAAGAAAAACACCTGCAACTTGTTGATCTTCTGTGTATCCTGTAAAACACATCCATCTGATGATAGTTCTGGGGAAGACTGAAGGTGTGAAGTTTGGATATATGCTCTTTGTATTTAGTTATCAGCTGATTCATCAATCTCTATAATGTAAGAAGGTTGTTGAGTAATATTTGTGATAGTAGATTCAATGACTTGTCACATAAGAAAAGATCTACTGAAAAAAAAGTAGAAACAAATCTCTAATAAAACATTTATATTTCTGCTCTTCTGAAGTTTCTAAAATGTATAAATTATATTGCTAAAGGTGAATATTGCAGAAGAGTGTTAGCAACATATCTGCAGGGAAGTGTGTATGTTCATGCATGTGTGTAGTCATCTTAATGGAAATGAAGCAACACTAATCAGGTAAACAGGTTATGGTTCATTAATAATTGTCAAGTAAAGTAGAAAAAAAAAAAAGGAAAAATAAGAAGACAGTCACTTCCACTACTGAATTTAGCCTAATCTCTAAAATAAAACAGTTCACAGAATCACACAATTGTTGAAGTTGGAAGGATCCTCTGGAGGTGAGCCTTTGCTTAATCAGGGTCATCTAGAGCAGGTTGCCCAGGACCATGTCCAGACAGCATCTGAGTATCTTCAAAGATGGTGACTCCACAAAAACTTTATGCAACCCATGCCAGTTCTTGGTCACTCTCACCATGAATATAGGCTTCCTTCTGTTCAGCAGGAACCTCTCATTGCTAGTTTTGTGCTCACTGTCTCAGGTCCTGTCACTAGGTGCTTCTTGAAAGAATCTCTCTTCTTTACAGACTCCCTTCAGCTATTTGTACACATTGATGAGATCTGCCCTGAGCCTTCTCTTCTCTAGGCTAAACAGTCCCAGCTTTCTCAGCCTTTCGTCCTATGGGAGATGTTCCAGCACTTTCATAATCTATGTGACCTTTTGCTGGATTCTCTCCAGTAGTTCCATCTCTTGTACTCTTGCAGCCCAGAACTGGACAAAGTACTCCAGTGGTGGTCTTAGCAGTGCTGAGGAGAAGGGAAGAATCATCTCGCTTGAGGGTTCCTCCTCCTCATGAAGCCTAGTGGCTTTCTTTGCCACAAGGACACAGTGCTGGCTCATGTTTAAGTTGATGCCTGCCACTCTCCCCTGCCCAAATCCATTTAGAAACTTGTTCAGAGCATGTACTGATGTTTTGGATTATTTCTCCACAGGTGCTGGACTTTGCACTTTCCTTTACTGAACTTCACAAGGTTCCTCATGGCACATTTCTCCAGCCTGCTGATGCTCCTCTGGATGGCAGCACAACACTTTGGTGTATCAGCCACTCCTCCTGGTTTTGTGCCATCAGTAAACTTGTCAAAGTGAAGACTTGTCCCATTGCGAAGACCATTAATGGATATGTTGAAAAGGTTTGGATCCACTATAGACCTCTGTGGTAAGCCACAAGTTACTAGTCACCAACTTTGTATCACTGACAACCACCCTCTGAGCTCTGCTGTGCAGCCAGTTTTAAATCAACCTCACTATCTGCTCATCTAGCTCATGCTTCAACAGCTTGTCTATGAGTATCTTATGGCAGATAATGTCAAAAACCTTACTAAAGTCAAGGCAGATAAATGTCTGAGGCTTTCCCCTCATCTACCAAGCCAGTCATTTAATTGTAGAAAGTTGTCAGGTTTGCAAGCATGACTTCCTCTCTGTGAATCCATTATGACTACTCCTGATCACTCCCTTGTCCTTCATAAGCTGGGAAATAGTTTCCTGAGTTAGTTGTCTGAGAACCTTCTCAGGAATCCAGGAGAGGTTGACCACTTGTAGTTCCCTAGGTCCTCCTTTTTCCCCTTTTTGAAAATAGGAGTGACATTTGATTTCCTTCAATCTTCAGGCACTTCTCACAATTGCCATGATTGTTTTAAAGGTTATCAAGAGTGGCCATGATTGTTTAAGAATTACTGGGAGTGGCCTCACAATGACATCCGCCAGCTCCCCAAGCAGTCCTGGGTACCTTCAATCAGGGTTCATGGAGTTACGTATATCCAGTTTGCTCAAGTACTTTTTGACTCAATCCTCTTGCAACAAGAATGCATCTTCTGTGCTCCAGAGTTCCCCCTGGTCTCTGGGACCTGTGATTTCTCAAGGCTTGTCTTGCTTATAAAGACCAAAGCAAAGAAGGCATTTAGCACTCCAGCCTTTCCATGTCCTGTGTCACCAGGTCTCCTGCCTCATTCAGCAATGGGCTCGTATTTTCTCTAGTCTTCTTTTTTTTTTTTTTTGCCACTTATGTATTTAGAGAAGCCCTTCTTGTTTACTTCTGCTTCTGCATCCTATAAATTGATATGTACTTCCCATCTCAACTTTATATGGATGATGCTTCATGGATTTTTTTTTTTTTTCATCTACTACTGAGCATGCTTATAGCAGCTTATCATTAGATTTTTTAGTGATTATTTCCCCCATTTCTTCTCAGTTAGTAGGTATGCTTGAAGCTTGCTTGGAGCTCTTTCCGTTTTCTCTTCCTCTTTGAAAAGCAAAACTGGTTGGACAAGGACTTTTTCTGTGCTGCTGGTAATACCTGCTATTACTCCACAGCTGACTAGCTATAACACACACAAAATATGATGAAGACTTCATCTTAAATTTTCTTTACCTATTCAAATATGTAAGGCCTTTTTTTTTTTCACTTTGGAAATGCTCTATCTAACTGGAAAATAGGATACTTGTGAATATGTATGAGGCTCTCTTACCCAAACTAATTCAAGTTAATTCAGGAAAATCAGATGGTTTCTTCACCAGTGAATCACAAACAGTCTGAGTGTGCGCTTGTTCCTTGCACTGACATCAAGAATTCCAGAGTACTCTTATGGCCTAATTTCTAGATCCAAAGCAAGTTTGGGTGGTGAGGCATTGCCCTGATCAAAACTGAGATATGACACTTTAGGATACAGATGTATAACTATTTAACCTGGAAACTTCTGAAGTTAAGTAGTGGTGTACCTATAGCATTTAGGCAAAGTAGCTGATAGCTAACAGAGGGTTTTCAAAGTCAGTTAAAGACTGAGATGGCTCACATTACTCAACTTTACACCTCATTCAGATGAGTCTGCTTTTGGACTTTTTTGACTCTAGCATAGATGCATAACTCCGTCAGTGACTCCTAAATAAGAATGGTTTCATAAACTGTGATAAAGAAAGGAATACATTCTTCCCTCACCAAGATTAGTAATGAGGACATCTAGAAGGTCATGCTGGCTTTTGTAGATCAGATTCTTAGCAATCTAATTCTTCACAAGTAACGTAAATTCAAACAAGCATCAAGCATCCTGTTCATTACATCATGCAAGATGAAGCATAAAAACCCACTTTGAGTCTAAACCCCAGCCTGAAGCTCTGACAGGTGGCTGCACCGAAACTCATTTTTCTGGTACCCAGAGTATGCTTTAAGTATTTAGCCTGATTAGTCTGTCTGTTAATTCTTTAATGCTCTATGACTATAATTTTTCTGCTTTTGAATATTTTAATTTTACAAAATAAAACTGTCACTATAAATAAAAAGTGGATGTGATACTTCAGAAGTGTAAATTAGTTAACGTAGTATATAAAAAGTTGTCAGGATCATGATCAATATCTTATTACAAAATGCTTAACTTATTCTGATTCTATTTTCATGAAAAATGGGAGTCAGGCTATTAAGCACAATTCCTAATTAGTTTGCCAGTGAAGTTTTAGAAATCAATCAAAAGTCATGAGATGTCAATGACAATGTAAACAAAAAATAATTCTGAAGTTAAGTAACTGTTTAAATACCTAAGTAAAACAACTGAAGTTGAAATTTCTGTTCTCAGACTTACTATTTATTTACAGTACTTTTCCACTCAGTCATGCCAATTTACACGGATATCTATGTGTAAGATAACATATTCTGCCTCTGTTAAGATAAATGTGACTTATTTGTTCATCTGAAATTTAACAAGTTCATTAACATAAACCATCATTATGTCAGCAAAATAGATTGGATTGCACATTCATTTTGTACATACAACTTACATTTCTAATTGTTTAAATTATTAATTTACTACATCTACAAAATTAATATTGCAATTTTTGTAGAAATCACTTTTCTGATCAACTTTACAACATGGGGATGAACCAAATTAAAATTAAAACCGCTTTTTTTTTTTAGTAGAAGATAGGCAGATTTTTATTTTCATGGACATTATTGGAATATCAGTTTTAGATACTGTTTATTAAAGGCTACCAACCTTGTAATTTATTTTGATATGTTTGTTAGCAAAGTGAACAGAAAGACACTAGAATAACTTGGGGGTTCCAGTTCATAACAAGAAACATGTAAATAATTATGCTCTTGATTTTTATGATTTGATATCACAAGTATGGGGGTTTTTTTTAGAGGAAATCTTAGGATTGAGTTGGGTAGAGGTTTTTTTCCTTTTTTTTTTTCTTTCCTTTTAGTATAAATAAACTAGTCAAAATGCTTACGCAGCCAAAAGATAACAACTCCTAATTTTAGTATGTACACCTGAAAGTTAGCACCAGCTGAGGATGTAATCCAAATATCTGTAGATGTTTATGTCTTTCATTTTGAAAGACAGCAGCTACAAAGCAGCTACAAAGTGCCCCTTCCCTCCCCTTCCTCAATATGGTACAGAGGGTGCAAGTCATCTAATTGAAAGTATAAATCCAAAAATGAAGCTAGGCACCTCTTCCCAAACAGACATTATTCAATACATATCAATTTCTTTCCTGAAGTGGTTCAGTTCCCGAGGTGACCATCTAGCAGAAGAATTTTTTTCTACAGGAGAAGGAGAAGGAGAGAAAAGGACTAAAAATATAATTGTGATCGTGTATACAGAATGGATGGCACAGGGAACTGAAGGATAACAATTTCTTGGGGAAATATAGAGGGATGCATCTAATGCAACAATCAATATGCCACATAGAAGTTTGTGCCAAGTACATGTCAATCAAAGACCTGCCCCAGAATCTCAGATTGCTCATATGCTTCTTTCAGCATCTGCTATGGTGTGCTGGTTTGTGCAGCAGGGGGGCTACAGTGGCAGCTTCCATGGGAAGCTGCTAGAAGTTTCCCCTTTGTCCAGTGGATTCAGACAGGTCTGGGGCAGACCTGCCACTGGCCTGAGCCAAGTTTATTTGTGACAGTGATAACGCCTCTGTGGTAAGATATTTAAGAAGGGGAAAATTTTTTAAAAAAAATAAATAAATAAAGAGTGAATAAGCAGAAGTGGGCTTAGAGAGGGGAAGGCGTGAGCCTTGTGGGCCTTGCAGCCCTCACCCTCTGGCTGGCTGGGTGGCCGGCTGGGCCTGATTCAGCTCAGTCTGGCTGAGAGAAGTGAAGAGAGGAGATGTGAAGAGAACCTGAAAGGTGTCTGCTTGAGCCTAATTGTGAATAATTTATTGTGAGAGGAATGGTTTCAGATGCCAAGGTCAGCGAAGAAGGAGGGGGAGAAGTAAAGTCGCTCCTGGCAAGATTCCCCTGCAGCGCATGATGAAGGCCAAGGTGAGACAGGCTGTCCCCCTGCAGCCCATGGAAGCCCATGGAGGAGCAGAGATCCACCTGCAGCCCATGGAGGACCCTGCACTGGGGCAGGGTCCGAAGGAGTCTGTGGCCAATGGAAGGCCTGCGCTGAGGCAGCCCTGTTCCTTGAGGGATTGCACCCTGCGGAAAAACAACCCACACCAGAGCAGTTCACAAAGCCCATGGGAGGGACCCTACAGTGAAACAAGGGAGGAATGTGAGGAGTTCTTCCTCTGAGGAGGAAGGAGTGGCAGAAAACAACGAGTGATGAACTGATGAAAACCTCCATTCCTTATTCCCTCCGGTGCTACTCTAGAGTGCAAGGGGGAAGGATGTAGAGATAATCTGAAATTAAGTTAAGCCTGAGAAGAGGGGAGTGGTGGGGGAGAATTTGGTTTTGTTCTCTCTCATTATCCTGATTTGGTTTCTACTAATAATAAACTGGCATAATTTTCCCCAAGTTGAGTCCATTTTGCCTGTAACAGTAACATGAATGATGTCTCCCTGTCCTTATCTCAAACCTTGAACATTTTTTTTGTTATATTATCTCTGTTTGTTCCCTCAGAGGGAGGGGAGAGTGAGCGAGACACTGCATAGCTTGGTCCTGAGTGGGGCTAAACTATGACTTATAGTCAGGTTTGGGGAGCTAAAGACTTTCTGCACCTGTTAGTAAATAACAACCAAATATCACAGAACATTTTTTTTTCCACATTATACATTTTGTTTGTTTGTATTTCTTAAACAATGTTGCCACATTTTCCATAAACTGCATAACGCAGGCATTTAGGATGATTGAATGTGCAAACTGATCAGGTTCTTGGCATATTTTTCACAATGCAAGGAACAGCTCAGTTTTACAATTTGAATGGGTTTGTACACTTCATTTTTAGTCTTCCTGTAGTACCTTTCCCTGGAGATTAAGTCCATTCAGAAGCAACCCACAGAGAATGCAAAAGATACATCTGCAGTGGGGTTGTTGTAGAGAGGAGAAAATACAGAGCTGTATTTATTATTTTCCTGTATCTATGATGCATCTGATTATGACAATAGGTCAGCTTGATTACTTACATAAGCTGAATTAAAAATTGCCTCACCCTACTGTCCTCATGAAAGAGCAAATATGGATTCTAAGAGTCAAAACCAATACCCTCCTTGAGTGCTATTGCTCACTAGAAGGTTTCTTACTGAAATGGTAAAAGTGAAGTACATCCAGGGTGGGGATAAATTCTATGACCTGTTTTCCCAGAACTAAAATAAAATAATTTTTAAATATGTGAAGCGATCTGAAAAAAAAAAAAAAATCTATGTAAATAAAAAAGAGGATCTTGTCTGTGTTTTTGTTAATTAAAACTCACAGCACATCAAAAGTACACAAAAATCAGAGTATATCAGCACAGTCCATTCATGGAGAAAAGTCATCTTATTCATACTATCTGAGAATCATTTTAAATTAATTCATTTAATTTTGAAAGATTTATTCAAATTTAACTGTCAGCGGAAAATTACTTGGAAGCCTTTCTCTTCTAAATGTCTCCATCCATTGATGGCTGGTTGGGCTTTGCATTTTAGCATATCTTTGTTGTCAGAGACTCAGCGTATATCCTCGTACTGTGCCAGATGGCCTGATGATTAGGTCATACATTGGAAATATTCTCTTAAGAGACGCAATATGTGTTTTAGGTTTGTCACAAACTGGTGTAGAACTACACTGCTTGCGTTGAAGCTAGTGGTGGCTTCCTCCATACTATTACACCTCTGCAACTCTATGGCATAGATACCGATAAGTACTCATGTGGCCGAGCAATGATTAGCTCAAGGGAATAATGAACTTGCCTCCTTACACTCGCCAGGAAGTACTAAGCTCAGTCTACTTTGTATATTACCTGTAGTATAAAGCATCATTATTAGACCGAGCTCAACAGGCAGGAGAGGTGAATAAGCATCTAATTTGTGGATCATGATGGACTTTGAAAGTTATTTAGGATTTTGCAAACATTTCAGGCATGCACAGATAGTATTCATTGCAAATACTTCCATAACAAAGTGGCAACATTGTAGAGCTCTTTTTTTTTCACAATTTCAGTTTGGGATTTCTGTGCTTATAGTGTGTTGTTTAGATGACTAAAAATCAGCTAAATCCTTTCCATTGACCTGGCTGTTGAAATTTATTGAGCGGAAAAAAAAAAAAAAAAAATTTTTAGAAGCTGCAAATTAAGAAAGAG
>WHYT01017722.1:242217-253565 GCA_009806455.1 Tetrax tetrax | reverse complement strand
CAAAAAAAAAAAAAAAAGACAGAAGTTATGATACTAAGTTTGCATGACTTTTTTTTTTGACTTCCAGATGAACTATAGTTATAGGCATTGTATTAGCACATCAAAGGGTTTCCAATAGCTAAGATAATTCGTGTGGACTAGAGACTGTGGGTGCAAAAGAGCACAAGAGGATACTAGAGCAAGACACAAATGATAAGTACAACTTATCAGCACCATTAGGTCATTTTAATTAATATAGAGGACATGATATAGCTTTAACTGTCTTAGCTGCATAGCATTAGGATGATGGCTAATTTAGGAAGTACAGTAAAATATCTGGAAAGACTTTCCAGGGCAGTACCCTGAAATAAACAGGATGCAATTAAAGCTGGGGTCAGTGAGATTTTTCATTTGATGGTCCATAAAAAAAAAAGTCTTTAGCACACTCCAAACTTTTTGCACTGAGATGTTAAGTGCTTGCTAAAGATAAAATACCAGATGAAGATGGACAAAAGAGCTATAGTTTTAGTGTTTACTTTGAAATTGAAACTGAATAATTACATTTTAGTAAAACTTAACTGGCTGCTATTTGAACAATTCTTTGGAAATGTAAAGCAGTATTGTGTTTGTACACAAGGAAGTATTATTATCATGTGCTCTGTTCAGGAAGGATTCACTTGATTCTTTAGTTAATGTTAAGAGAACTCTAAAATAAAGATGCGCACAATAGCTCTAAGTGACCCACATGGTATATTCATCTTAGTTCTGGTGGGCTCCTATGTCAACTTCCACAGATTAAGATAGGATGAAGTCCACTTAGTTCATATGCCAACAAACTGAACATGTGAAAGGACTAAGGATCAGCACAGGAGGAGGATAAACTGGTAGTGTGCTTTTTCATCGAATTCAAATTCTCCAAAAGTCTTTTATATCTGGTACGATGACTCTTTGCTATGGAAGGTTACTTCTGTCCTGAGGTCAAGCTGCAAATGCCCAATTCAACTCAGTTTCAGGTTATTTTGGAACAGTAGAAAGCAATACAATGTTCTGGTAACCCAGGACTAGTCCTATTTACTTAGTTTATCAAAAGTAATTTTATATCTGGCTAAATCAAATAGAAAGTAGATGATTTTATAAGCCACTTTTGTATGTTTTATTAATCTATTGAATTTTCAGGAACTCTTCCTTTCCTATAGAGCTTGAAGTCTAGATGGCAGTAAAAAATAGATTTTATAACTCCAGAATAAATAGATATTGTTATGAAATTATCTGTATCTCTCTAGCCAATGGGAATGTTGAAAGAATTCATGGCACAATGGAACCAGTGGGTGAAGTAGCTATTCATGAAAAAGGACTGAAAAACTTTGAGGCACGAGGAGATATACTTTAAATTTCTAAATAATCTCTAGATTTTTCCTTTTTGGAATCAGATATGCAGATGTCTCTGCTTCCTTGACATTGCTTCTCCAATTAGAGACTGCATGTGTAATTCAGAGATAACTCTAATTTAAACTCATAAAAACTTCATCTTCCAAAATCTCTGTGATCTTCATTTGAGTTTTAGGTAGTACATAAATAGCCCTAACCAGTCTCTCTTCAGCTGTACAGCTACTTAATTTTTTATTACTCTTTCATTTCTGCTGCACTGCTTTTTTTTTTTTTTTTTTTTGTGGGCATAAACCACAAGTGAATGTCAACTATTACCCTATGAATGATACTTTACTCTTCAAGCTAATTACAAAATGAGCATCTAAAGATGAGATTGTCTCAACCTTGATGACTAATGTATTTGAATGTTTATAGTCCTTATGTGCTGCACCAGGACTCTGACCTCTTTGTGCCTTTATTCAGTTTTACAAGGAACTGATGAGATGCCAGTCTTTGTCAACTCAGAAATAAACTGGTTCTTGACACTGGGGTTTTCTCATTGATTAAATTGTCATGGTGTATTCACAGCCTAAATACTGCCTTCTGGTCACTGTCATTTTCTTGTGTGGAAAATGACCTTTGTGAATAATTGCATGCCCCAGATGTGTCAAAATGAGGAGGAAGCAGCAATTCGGAGTAATAACATGGTAGAAACTATTTGTCCCTTGATTTTCTTGTAAACTTTATGGGGGGGGAAAAAAAAAAAAAAAGTAGCTGAAATATATTTTTACCAACATATTTTTTGACAGGTAATTTAAAGTGCATTTAAGAAATTTTATTTGCACTTTGTGTTCTGCTTTAGAATATTTAAGGATTGCCTTGTGTTACTTGTAAGGATAAGTACATGCTGAGGTCTAGGTACTGCGGGTCCAATCACTGCAACAGTATGTCTAGATTTTAACTACCTTTATGCTCCTATTTGTGGAGTTATCAAATAGTTATAGGTAATTTATAATTTTAGAACTACTAATTTTATGCCAATATGGGAACATCTCTAAGAGTCATTTTGCTGGGCGAGAATTTCTGAAATGTAGTGTATCCTGATTGGACTCCAGCATGCTCGAATTTATCATCTATGTTGTAGGACTTAAATGGGATGCCACTAAAATGATACAAAAGTTCTTCTACCTTGCTATATTGTCCAAACTCTGAACTGAGTAAAACATTGCAACGAATAACTCATCACTGAAAATAGTTAATGTGATGCAATTAAAGACTTTCCTTACAACTTTGTTGACTTAACAGAAACTTACCAAAACCGAAGCAGATGGGTAGGTTGGAAGGTTTGCATGAGTGCCTGTTCTTCTGTCAGTTCACATACCAGTCAAATGACTGACACACAGTTTCCCTGGCTCCCTGAAATCCCACCTGTTTGGGTGTGGGCTGCCCAAGTGCCTGGGAGCTCTGGCTAACTTATGGTACAACTGGTAGGATACAGGAATGTCACAGCTTAATGGAAAACGTAGGCTGCATGGTTGCTTGGTCAGACCATTTCTTGGCTGACTATCTATTTTTCTGGATCTCTGCCCAGAAAACAGGCATGGTCTCAGTTGCCCAAGACAGTTGGACAGAACTAGATTGCTGGCCTACAAATGATAGGAAGTATATACTCTACCTTCTCTGGAAAAGTTTTACCCAAAATGGTATTTTCTGCTATAAAATCATCTTTTACCTTCTCCATTGTGATTCATAATGAAAAAAATGCCTCACATTCTTAAATTTCTACAGGATGAAAATTCCAATTCCCGATTCAAATGACATTTGAAAGAATAAAGGAATCAATTTCAAGAGGTAAAAGCTAGAATCAAGCAAGTAATCACATCCAGATGACAATTAAAGGCATTTTATTTAGCAAAGTTATCACAAATTATTCCTATAAATATGGAGGAAAAAGTCAGAATTGTAGCCTAGCTGTAACAGCAGAGGCCCATGGTAAGCATGTACTGAAAGTTCACGTCTTACATGTTGTCTCATCTCCAGAAGGTGATATGACCAGTCCTCAGATTCATGCCACGATAGAATTTTGTAGGCAGTGAAGGAGAGATATAACCAGATATGAGCTTCATTTCTTGTAGTCTCTTTATATCTCTTCTTGTCTCATATGTCTCTTCTTGTCACATAACCAATCAATATATGAGATCCGATTACCTTAGCCAAATGTTGCATGGCTGTACTGGGGGTTATGCAGTAGTTTCGTGCATTCCTGTAACTTTACTTTTCCTATCTTTCAATAGACAGCGAATTGTTACACATAAATAATGATACAATCACAGAATCATAGAATAGTTTGGGTTGGAAGGGACACTTAAAGGTCATCTAGTCCAACCCCCTGCAAGAAGCAGGGACATCTTCAACTAGATCAGAACCCTGCACAACCTGACCTTGAATGTTTCCAGGGATGGGGCATCTACCACCTCTCCGGGCAACCTGTTCCAGTGTTCCACCACCCTCATGGTAAAAAAAAAAATAAAATAATTCCTTATATGAAGTCTGAATCTATTTTAAAACCATTAGTTTTAATCTATTTTAAAACCATTACCCCTTGTCTTGTCACAACAGGTCCTGCTAAAGACTTTGTCCTCATCTTTCTTGTGTTGTCCTTCCAACAGATAATGGAGTGGTTTAAGCTCCCTATAAGGACCAGAGCTTGTTAGCATGAGGCTGCTCCTATCTGTGTATAGACGTTCTCATCTGCTTGGTCTTCCTGGTCAGGTGGCCTGTAGCAGACCTCAACTGTAATGTCACCTGTCTCTGTCCTCCCTTTAATCCTGACCTATAATCTCTCTGTCATCTCCTCATCCATCCCCAGGCAGAGCTCCATGCACTCCAGCTGGTCATTGACACAGAGGGCGACACTCTGTCCTCGTCTCCCCTGCCTGTCCTTCCTAAGGAGCCTGTATGCTTCCATTACAACACTCTAGTCATAGGAATGATCCCACCATGTCTCCATGATGCCAATCAGATCATAGCCCTGCAGGTGTGCACATCTTTAACTGCTATTGTTTATCCCCCATGCTACTTGCATTTGCAGAGTCATTTAAGTTGGTGAAGCTGACTTGATGGCTGGACTGGCTGGAATTCCTTTGTGCTGCTCTTCAGGTTCTCTCCTTCTGGTCTGTTATACTTCTGTAGGCTCTGGGAGTGTGTTGCTGGCACTGGCATCAAACTGGTATGAGTGGGATGGATTGAGGTTCCCTTCCTCCGGCAACTTTTGTTTAAAGCCCACTTCACTAGCTTGATTGGTCTATGACCAATTCATGTTGTTCCCCTTCTCTGACAAATGGATCTCATCAGCCTTCATATTTCTCAAAGTGAGTCCCAAGGTCTAAGAAGCCAAACTCCTGGCTGTGACACCAGTCCTGTAACCATTTGTTGATTCACCAGATTCAACAGGCCCTTTCAAACCCCTTCCCTTTGACTGCCAGGATAGATGAAAAAACTAGCTGCACTCCAAACTCTCTTACCACTGCTCCCAGGGCTCTGTTATCCTTCTTGATATTTCAAAGACTACTCCTGGATGTATCACTGGTGCCCTCATGAAACAACAGCAGCAAATAAGAATCAGTGGACTGTATGAGGCTTGGTAGTCTCTCAGGGTCATCCCTGATACGAGCCCCTGGTAAGCAGCACACCTCTCTAGAGAGCATGTCAGGTCAGCAAATGGGTGCCTCCATACTTCTCAGAAGAGAATCTTCTGCTACTATTACCCATTGCCTTCTCCTAGTTGCACTGTTTGTTATACAGGGAGTGGGTTGGGCTACCTTCCTCAGCTCCAGGTTCTGTACTCATGTAATAGATCTTTCCTCTTCAGTCTGCAGAGCAGTGAAGTGCTTCTCCAAGGGGACCTCAAGCTTTGGGGGAAGTGTTTTACTCCTGGTCTTTGCCATTGCAAGCTTCCATTCTTCTGTATTATTGCCCCCACTGCCTTCTGTGTGTGTTGGTGGGGGAGTTTTTGACTGTCTGGCTGCAGTCTGTGTGTCCACTGCAGACTACTCTTAGAACGAGCTATCTAGCTCCTTCTCAGCCTTCCTGATGCTACACAGCCTTCTCACTGCCTTCTGCAGCTCAGCCACCTGACACAGAAGTTCCTCCACCTGGGCACACCTTCTGCAGGCAGTACTGCCGCCTATCCCTGCCCCAGGAGAAGGGTTCAGGCACTTCCTCCAGCCTGAGGTCTGCACTGCTGCCTCACCCTTTTGCTGCTCTGTCTTGCATGGAGGCACTGGCCACCATGGGCGCAGCTGCTGCAGACCTCCCCCAGCCAGAGCTGCAGCCTTTGCTCTCAGGCGAGTGCCTACCATTCTGTCTTGAGATTCGGTTAAGATGAGTGCCCTTGACCTGTGCAGATGGTCACAGAACAGGGCCTGATTGCTGTGTTATGTGTACTTTAAGCCTCCCACTTGACCATTGCGTGCCCTCACCCTCAAACTATGGTGCCACTCCCTGTTTTCCCATCCTGTTCACAGAGTTCCTGGTTGCTGGTGCTCCTTTGGGCTACCTTTTGTGGGAGTGAGGGGTAGCTGCCATTACTCTTAGCCCCACCCACACCTCATCAGCCACTCCTGTGAGAGCTGCTTGCTCCTGGCTGGTCTCCACACTCCTCTGAGGTTTCTCCAACTCAGGAAACCCCCCTACACACTGTGACCCTCGCTCTGCTGAGGAATGCACCTGCACTGGGGCTGATCACCTTGGGTTGTAGTACAATCCTCAGAAAATTTAATGGAACTTTCATACCAGTCATGTGTTTCTGGAAGTCATTTATGGGAGTCTTAAAACACTAAAGGCTTTTCTTATTGATTATGTGCATGTACTGCATACAGACACATGAAAATGTACTTTAAATACATTTGATGACCTTTCAAAAAAATACATGTATCGGAGTTCTGGGACTGAGAAAGACTTAAAAATATTTGTGTTCTCATTTGCACCAGTGCAAGTTGGCAGCTGCTCTGTCAGTAATACTTTAAAAATGATATGCAAGTAATGTATTGCTTCCTCTTCCTGGGTATTTTAATACATTCCGAAGGTTCTGATTCATTTTCATGCCTATCAGTAAATATTTCACTAAATGTAAATGCTACATTAGTAACAATGTGCTCCTACCACATCTGTACTTCAAGCATAGAAGAGCTGAACTGTTTGGGTTACATCCAGGTACAACTTTCTACAGATTCAGTAGGTTACTATATTTCATAAAGGCTAAGAATAATACTTCTTCTTTTCAAAGGAGACTGTTTTTTAGTCTTCCATTAGTATCCTAATTGATATTTGTTTTATTATTACATCATTCCCCAAATGCCACTATTTTCCTCCATTGCTTCCCATATCCCTGAATCTTATAATAAACGAAAAAAGATATATTCTTTAGAAATTATCTTTACAGGAACAAGCTCTGGTTCTGGAATATTTCAGAGCAGTATTTCTTCTTTTATTCTTATTTTATCATTATAATCTCATCTTTTCCAAGATTCAGAGGAATATTTATTATAATATTTTTGCTAAGGATGAATCTGTTTTCATTTTCAGAAGGTCATAAACTAGCTGGAGGTAAGAAAATCACGTTTCGTGGCTACTTTCTGGAGGCCCATTGAACTGATTGTAATATCTCTTATCATACCAACATAAAAGAGAGAAAAAAAAGATATTTTCCTTAAGGGAGAAGGGAGTAAGGAGTACATAGATGGAAAACTCTTTTTTTTTTTTTTATTTTGAGGGTCAAATTTGGCTTCAAAACACATTTATTGGTGTACATAAAAAAATAAATGACACTAAAAAAAAAATCCTAAAGTGAAAAAAAATCAATAACAACAACTATAATAATAATAATATAATCTAAAACCTTAAAGATGTGAGTTTAACACTTGAGTTGCTAATGTGATTGAGTAAATTTTTAGGCTGCATTTAGCTTATAGGATACAAATTGCCTGTTCATATCTACTGTTAAACCGAAGGCTAGATTTCTTTATGAGGAAGTCTTTCTTGACATATGAGTCTTCTGCTTTTTAGTGACTATTGTTCCTGGAGGAAGTCTGGCATAAAGAGTCATGCGAATATCTTATTTCCTTTACTGAGGACACTGTTCCCTCTGAGCGATGAAAATCTTTCAAATCACCCTCATAAAGGGAAAATATTGAGAGTCAGAGGGATTGTGATTTGATGGTATGGTAAACTTTAGATGACAAGTTTAGTCACAACAAATGGCATAAGTCTCTTCTTTGCTTTACCTTTGAATTTTCTTACTCATGAGGCTATGCTGTTTGACTATTCCCACTCCAATTTTGTGTTATATTTTCCTTACCCTTATCACCATGCCAACAGTTATTATTGCTGAAAGTCATGTAGGGCAGTACCTGTGAATAACAAAGTAGCTGATCATACAATAACCAAAAAAAAAAAAAAAAAAAAAAAAAAAAAAAAAAAAAAAAAGTGTTCTCTCACTGCACAGGAAAAGCAGAAATGTCTAGCTGAACTGACAGCTAAGGTTTGCATCCAATTTTTACTTCTCCAAGGGACTCAATAAAGTGCTAAAATTTTGTACAACATCATTTTGTATATCCATTAAAAGTGTCTCACCTTTCTAAATCATGTAGTATTTTTAATAAAGTATGTTAACAAACTCAAGTATTAAAAAGCCGTATGGGTAGAGAAAGCGACTGTTCATGAAATTACAGAACAAAGACTTTCTGAAAATAAGAAAAAAAAGTACTATCTGAGATTTAAAATGGGAATGCCATGCTATATTAACAATTTCAGAGACAGACAGGAAATCTGTAGTGGCTTAACAGTGAGCCCTCTGGCTTCTGACTGTGCCAGTGGAAACAGAAGAGGCAGGCATCCTTTTATCAGTAGTAGGCATTGGCACAAAAAGTAAAAATAGCTGATATAAGGCTCTGTTGGATATTCAACAATGCATATCATGACTATAAGTATATATAATGTCCTAGAGGCAAGATCTTCAGAATAACTTGGTGCAACTCATAAAACATAAGTGGATGACGTATCTGGAAGGCATGCTCATGTAAACTGCAGTGCAGGAGGATATTTATTGAGCCCTAATTTGTTGCCAGAATTGCTTCAGAGTTGTATTACCCCATTTCATCCTTGAAGAATGTGCCATAGCCTGACTCTTATCTTTGCTAAGGTCCCTTTACTCTGCTGTGTCCATAAAAATGGACCTTCAAGTGGGAGTGGATGTAATTCACTGTAAAAGAGCATAAGACTATCAAATTCAGAAACGCAGAGCAGTAGTGATGTAACTTTTTTTTTTCCTAGGAGGACTAATGTACTGAGATATAAAAGAAAGTTTGAATTTAATCTACTCCATACTAGACAACTGGAGTCGCAATACCTGAATGTTGAACAGGAGTAACTGATCTTAAGCTATCTGCTGTTTCTCATCATTTATCGTTTGGTTCATTCATGGCCATCACATTTTGTACAGTTTCTGAACTAAAAACATTTATAAAAATGCAGGTTGATGTTAAGAATATCTACTGTAACGTGGTAAAATATCCATAAAAAGTAAATAGTTATTTTCTATTATAACATGCATAGAAACAATATAATTAATATTGTCATACAATCCTTAGTAGAACCACTGTATTTAATGGATAATTCATGACAAGAGAAGACCTGTTAATCTTTCATTCTGATTCATCAAGGATGAAAGCTAATGTCTATTTTTATAGCACGAGATAATAAAAAAGCCCTCCAATTAAGAGTAAAGTTCTTTTTTAGGAAAGTTTTTGTTAACATACCCATTAGATTGAACAATAATAATACTTTTACTCTTAATTTTAAAATCAGACAAAACCTTCTATTTATGACACTTCTTAAAATTATACCTCTGTATTTTAAATGTAAGATGAAAATACACTATTATAGAATGTTGATAATACAATATTATCAAATATTGTTCAATGCTTCTCTACCTTTTCTTTCTTTATTTTTCTCATAAATATCTGAAAATTTGGAGGTAATAATCTGGAAACTTTGGACACTGCAATTCAACATAGCACCTGAGTATAATCTCAGAAAAGTTTAAAAAGCTGTTTATTCAAAAGTGTATATTTTCAAATATTATTTGACATTTGCTATTTATGTCTTTACAGGTTAATTCTTACAAGATACATGAAATATGTATTCCTTGGTTATGTCAAATTGTGCTAATATTATAAACATTTTACAGCACTTTGAGGGCCTGTGGGTATCCAAAACTAAAGCAGAATCTCTAAATAATTGATAGAACATCAAAATACTCAAAATGCTTTGCTCTAGCCTAGTGGTAAATAGAGGATGGAAAGGTCACTAGATTGAAGATAAGACAGAATTAAATGAATATAAATTAACTTTATGATGCTGAAAAGCAATTTGATTACTAAGATTGTGACACACAATTCTGTCCAGAAGCTATGTCATGAAGATTAATAAAAGTGGCAGGCTTGAGTCCTGCTTTCTGAAGTTTGACATACAAGAAGACATTTGATGGCTGAATAATAATAATAATAATAATAATAATAATAATAATAATAATAATAATGATGATGATAATAATAATAGATTCATTTGAAAAAAAAAAGAAGAAATGCATTTAAATATTCTCTTTCTTACTCAAGATTTCAAGATGGAATCTAAAAATAGTCTGTCATTAAATAATTATTTTATGTTTTTCTCTTACACTGATGGACATTATTTGCAAGGCTCATAGGTACGAGAAATAAAGTGAAGTCCAGCTGTCCCGTTTCAAAGTTATTTTTTTGTTTGTGGCATGATTTTGATGAACAGAGATTTGCAGGAAGATTGTTACCACTGTGTACATGACTAGAGCTCTTTTTCTTTCTGTTACCTCTATATTTTAGATGAAATGGTCAAGTACCTGTTTTACTTGGATTTTGCAAGAAATGGTGTTAAAGTGGCTTGAGCAGATCAAATAATCTATGACCATAAAGCTGAAAGACTCTGATGATACTTGTTTCTTGAGGGACTAAGTATGTTCTAGTAATTTGGTTGGAGGATTTGTTGTCAGTATGAACATTTGTAGTTGCCTCTAGATAAGTGTTAAAATATGTGCTCTTGTTATTACCTAGAAGCAGCTAGCTTAACATGTCAAGGTTTTGGTAGACTGTCAGGAAAGAAATCTTTATATTGTGATGCCTTTAAAATAGCTAGAGCCTGAGACGGAAACTATTCCAAGTGACTTTGATAGAAACTCAAGAGAATGAATTAGGGCAATTTTTGCTCTCATTTACACCAGCATAAATGTGAAGTAACTCCACTGAAATAGATAGCTGATCTTGAACATAATAAAACATAATTTTTCCTTTTTATTATTATCATTAGAAAATAAGTAATAATAATCGTAATTTATAATTTTGTGGCCTAATGAATTTTGGTCAGGGCTTCACTTTGGGGTACAATTTATTAATATCTGCATTTAGCTGTTATAATAGATGGTGTGCCCTTTTAAACTCCTTTCTTTCATCTAGCTACTTTTCCTTCAACTCTACAGCTAATTCTTTTGTGATGTCAAGTAGAGTTTCATTGTTATAGGGCAACACCAAGGAACCAGCTGACATATCTCTTTCTCCCAGACTGACTTACATGGCAGTCTCTGTAAAGAAGACTGTCTGTGCATATGACTTAAGGGTATGACCCAGCCCCATGTTGTTGCTGTTCAGATTATACAACGTTCACTATACAGTTTGCACGATGCATAAGAGACATGACACCCGCCTCAAGCAGTTTGCAATCTAAAATTAGATCTGCTACACTGAGTAACAAGTAATGATTTTTGTTGCAGTATAAAAGCTGATGAACTCACAAAAAAAAAAAAAAGACAGAAGTTATGATACTAAGTTTGCGTGACTTTTTTTTTTGACTTCCAGATGAACTATAGTTATAGGCATTGTATTAGCACATCAAAGGGTTTCCAATAGCTAAGA
>WHYT01017722.1:191397-206394 GCA_009806455.1 Tetrax tetrax | reverse complement strand
TTTTTTTTTTTTTTTTTTTTTTTTTTTTTAAACTAACTCCAGGCTACCACAGCTAATGCTTCTTTATATATGTTGTGTAGTTTCACATTCTGACAAAAAAAAAGATAAAACAAACCCTACTTTTTGCTTTTTGCTTCTCTTCCTTTACAATCATCTCACATATCCTCATGAAGAGACAAAAATTGCTGATTTAATATGCTTCAGTCATCCTTTTATGTATGTGGATGTTTCATTTGATTCCTCAGTTAGTCGGAGATCACAGCATTTGGCATCTTTTCTTTCATATTTCCCTCTACCTTTCTTACTCTAACTTCACTTTTCATGTTATCATAGAATGGTTAGAGTTGGAAGGGACCTTCAAAGGTCCTCTAGTCCAACCCCCATGCAAGAAGCAGGGACTCCTTCAAGTAGATCAGGTTGCTCAGAACCCCATCCAACCTGGCATTGAATGTTTCCAGGAATGGGGCATCCACCACCTCTCTGGGAAACCTGTTCCAGTGTTCTACTGCCCTCATTGTAAAAAAAATTATTTTGTTATATCTAGTCTAAATCTACGATTTTTTTTTTTTTTTTACTTTAAAACCATTACCCCTTGTCCTAGCGCTACAGGCCCTGCTAAAATGTTCGTCTTTCTTACAGACCCCCTTTAAGTCCTGAAAGGCCACAATAAAGTCTCCCCGGAGCCTCCCCTTCTGCTCTTCCATAGCTTCTTCCATAGCTCTTCCCTTGTTATGCAATATTTTCTCCAAATGAAAAAGGAGAACTCTAAGTCAGGAGGTATACTATGCTGAATGTTTAATATAATAGAATGTAAAGTAGCAAATATTAAAGAAAGGCATTCATGATGGAAGGCACGGGAGCAAAAAAAAAAAAGATATCTGTATTTATCTATCTCATTCTGTATGTTCTAATCCTAAGAAGGAAAACTAACTGGCCCAAAGCAGAATGTTCTGTGAATCATGGAATCATAGAATCATAGAATCACATGGTTGGATGGGACCTATGAGATCATCTAGTCCAACCGTCTTCCCACTACCATTGCTGCCAGAGCTACTAAACCATATCTTGTAGCTCCTCATCAAGCCGCCTCTTGAACACTGCCAGGGACGGCGACTCCACCACCTCCCTGGGCAGGCCATTCCAGTGCCTGACCACTCTTTGAGAGAAAAAGTGAACTTCAGTACTGCACCCAAACCTCTGAAAGACTTTAAAAATTGTCCTTTTGAATCACAGTATGACAGGAGAGTATGCCAGCAAAATGATCTGTGTCACTTCAGATAGGCTGCCTTCCTAGGTTAGGTAAACTAAATCAAGTTTAGCTGTGTTGCATGGCACTGGATATTATATCCATAGTCTACACAAGTGAGATTAAGTATCCTTGTATACCAAATCTATTATCTTTGAGATACAATCAAGAACAATAACAGAAAAATAGAGAAGAGTAGAAAAACAGAGATAGAAGAAATTATAGCTTAACTGAATTCAGTGAGAAATACACAGTGGATTAACTCTCCTGCTGTTTTGCTAACAGAAATGGCACTGGAACTCAAACATGTGTCTGCAAGTTATTTATTTTCTATTTATAATTACATATCCAACCTTTAAAAATAGATATTATCTTGCATAGTTTATCCTCCCTGAGAAAATATTCTTTACTGAGCACTTGAGCCTGCAAAATAATTACCTCTCAAAATTTTTGTACTTTCCCTTTTTTAACTTAAGCATTGTGCAAATCTTACCAGTATCAGAGCTTTTCTATCTGTCATGAAGACTGTAATTTTATTTTTGTTTCAGTTATATAATTCTAACAAGAGTCTTGAAGAATGTTTCAGATTTTGCAATCAGGTCTACATAAATTTAAATCTCTTTTCAGGGTGGCTAGAAGGAATAATCCAAACATATTATGGGTTTGTTTGGGTTTAAAGACTTTAAAATGAAAGCTGGAAAAATATTTAACTCTTTGTGTAGAGGACAAAGGTTGTATAGACTTTAGTGTATGCAGCTTATATATTCTTATCAGAAATATTTTTTGATCCCTGTAGATGAATTAATAATTATATGACTTTTATGACAGTATCACCTGCATACCTAACGAGAATAAAGGAAGAAATAAGTGTGCAAAGAAAACAAGGAAGAAAATGAAAATGTATGGATTGCCTCTTTCTGTTTGGATAAAATAGAAATTAACAGTAGAAAGCAGGAATACCACAAAAGGTCTTATCTTCTTTTATATTTTACATTTTCAGTGTACAAAAATGAAGAAAAAAATATACTAAGGAAGTATAGCACTTTCAATTTCAGTCTACAAACACATTGTAAAAGAATTAACTTCTAGTTAATTTTTCCTGCTTTCTTTATATTTTCCTGGATATTCAGGAAAATTATTTTAAATATACCATTTTTTCTGTCCATACTCCATAAGAAGAAGTGCAATGTGAGCCACTCCAACACAACAACAGTCTGACAAAAGTTCCTGTAACACAAATTTTAATTCCATTTTACTATTTCTATTCTATTAATTTCAGATAAATTAGCATGGGTTTAAAATCAACTGCAACTTGCACTTGCAAATGAAAGTCCTTGCCAAGTCTAAACAAAAGTATCAGCACTCCATAAGAGCTATTCATCTTTCAGAATCAGTTCACAGGACTGGGTCATAAGGATAATACAATAACAGACAGACACTAAAAGAAAAGAAAGAAGAAAAATGTTAAGTATTCTTCTAGGTGTATTATGATCATTCATAAAATAATTGTATAAAGGACATGCTTTATTATCATATTATTAAACTAACACACTGTTTATGTGAATATATATTACTCTGTATAATAGCATAATAAAATTGCAACTGGATAGATAGCTGTGATCAAGTGAATATTGCTTCAGTGGTGCATGTCAACTTACAGAATGCTAATGCTAGCTGAAGTAACTTTTTTGTGGTTCAATGATTTAGGCTATCAACATCCTGGAAGCCATCTCAATGTGAATGCTTTTGTCTGTTTCAATGTTTAAAATATCATGGGTTAAGGAAATATTTACAAATATGCTAAGTACTGGTTATAAGAGATCCTACAGGTTTTTTTTTTTTTCATTTTGTTTTCTATATTCTTTATTGTAGAAAGCATACTAACATTACAGATGTGGAATTCTTATGTAAATTATTAAAATGATTGTTGCAAGTAAAGTATAATGTAGAGAACTGTGATTTTTAGAGGATTGGTTTGTCTATTTGTTTTGGTATGCAGTAGGTTTGGGGGATTTTTTGCTTGTATTTTATTTTGATTTGGTTTTGTTGTTTTGTTTTTTTTTTTTTCCCTGGGTTTCTCTGTTTCTTTTGGTTAGGTTTTTTTTTTTTTTTTTTTTTTTTTTTTTAATATTTATGCTGAAGTGCTCCTCATTTTGATGTTCTGTTTTGCTTTTTTTTGAGGGGCTGCACGTACCTCTTACCCATCAGTTGTAACAAGGTCTTGAGAAATGTCTACAGATAGATATGGCATGATTACTTGCAAGCTAAGCTGCATGAGCATCTAACAGATCTGATTCAGAAGCCATATACCTGTGCTAGTGGATCTCAGCTCAGGCGTAGTTCTCTAGTGTTTGGACTATATTGTAGCTGAACAACTTGAATCCTCAGAAGAGAAGCTAGAGTTTCAGGCATCTGTTTTGTAGATATGGCATTGATTTCAGCAGCCTTGTTTGTGTGAAGGTTTTAAATTAAGCATTTGATCTCTTCATACATTTAGAAAACTGAGCACCAAAATGACCAAAGAAGAAACACCAAAACAAGGAACAGATGAGTAATCCACTCTTTCAAAAATATGGGAATTCTGATGTCTTTTTCAGGCAGTATTTAATTATTATAATTCAACATGAGTCCCCTCCCACTAATAAAAGGCATGCAAGACTATTTCAAAATATGTCTGGGTAAATACTGAGGACATGAGACAAGAGACATTTGAAGCTCTTCTGCAGAAAACAGAGGGAGGACTACTCTGGGCTACTGTTTGAAGTGATGCTGCTGCCTCTTCCAGGGCCTTGTGTGAGGCTTGATTTTTCTAGGTGTATTTTGAGAACACAAGTTTAGATTTTAGACATAGATATACTCTTTGTGTTTACCAAAGTAGATATTATACCAAAGAAGATGTGAAGCAGCTGAGTGAGGGCAGAGAGGCCTGCGCCGGTGTGGGGTCCTCCATGGGCTGCATGTGGATCTCTGCTCCTCCCTGAGTCTCCATGGGCTGCAGGGGGACAACCTGCCTCACCATGATCTTCACCACGGGTTGCAGGGGAATCTCTGCAGGAGCCACTTACTCCTCCACCTGCTCCTTCATTATCCTTGGCATCTGCAGCCGTTCCTCTCACAAGAAATTCTTCACAACAGGCAGGTAGATGCCTCTCAGGTTCTCTTCACATCTCGTCTCCTCTCCACTTCTTGCAGCCGGGCTGGGCTGAGTCGGGCCCAGTCGGCTGCCCAGCAGGGGGCCAGAGGGTGAGGGCCTTAAGGCCCACAAGGCTCACACCTCCCCCTCCTACCCTCGCTTCAGCTTCTTCATATCTTCTCTCTCTTTTTTTTTTTTTTCCCTCTTTTTCCCGTTCTTAAATACATTATTCCATTGGCGTTATCAGGGAACATTCTGCTACCAGTTGGCTCAGCCCTGGCCAGCAATGGGTCCGCCCTAGGCCCAGCCAAGCCCGCTGGACAAAGTGGAAACAACTTCTAACAGCTCCTTAGAGAAACTGCCACTGTAGCCTCTCCTCACTAAATAGAACATACCTGGGATTTAAATTCAGCAGCTCTATGCAACATTTTAGTCTAACATAGCTGAACTTTAATACTGGTGTTGAGATGTTTCAGACTTGAAATGTCTGCAGAGATAAGACAATCTCTCTTTGCAAAGTTTCTCAAAACTTAGGAATTTAACTCAAATCCCTGAGCATCATTAAGACTGAGTAGTAACTTTTCAAGAACTTACTTAGTTACTGTAAATATCAATCACTACTTTTATCCTCTTTGTTTCTGTATTCCTCACCTACAAAATGAGGAATATACATTTGTCATTTCACAAGAATGTCATGAAAGTAATTGTGGCGTGATGTTTGACATCTTTTGGAGGAATGTGGGTCAGGCTCAAAGGAATTCTGATATTAATGGAACAAATTCACTTTACTGTGCAAACAGACCAGGATTATTTTAAATTCAGACTGGAAATCTACTCCTAAAGTCTTCTGGTCTGTTTGAAAGGAATAATATACAGTTCAAACATGAAGTGGCATTTACCTTCTGTTTTGTCATACAGTGATTCCTGTATTTGAATATATAGTTAAGATTGAGAAAAAGTTTCATGTCGTGCAGTTTGTTTTTATATATATATATATATAAATAGTTATTTTAAGTTGTTATAGTTGTCTATCTTTTTTCTTTTTTTTCTTTTCCTTTTTCTTTTAATTTTCCTTTATCTTTTCCTTTTCTTCTTTTTCTTTGATATCCCTACAGGCATTATGTTCCTTGAGTATGATCAAAGACAGTTTGGGGGAACAAGAGTTTCCCTAGTTGCACAGCTGACAGAGTCTTTGACTCCTTGCACATCTTTACTTTACTGTTATAAATTGTCAGGCTTACAGCATTTGCTGAGCTTAATACAAAAGATGCATGACAATAACAAATTATGAAAGATTCAGCAATGGTTATGCCATTGTGTGTCCTGTGGGTTTTTTTAACTGTAACATGAATGTAGGTACACAGAATGTTCAGACTAGCATATTTTTCTCATGATTATCTGAGTAAGAAAGTTACTTTTTAAAATCTTTCTCCAAAATTCTACATTTGTTTTATGTAGATTTTTTTTTAAGCACTGTTATGAAGAGTAATAATTTTCATTCACAGTGATCCCCAAACACTTTAACAACTTCTCAAACTAATTCAGTATCTGTAAACGTTAACCAGAACATCAATGAAACAGAGTCAGTTCTGAAAAGAAATACAGCAGTCATGCACCTTTCTTGGGTAGGAACTGGATATTTAAGTCAAGCGTGTCAAAAAAAAAGAAATTTTAATTTTCAAAAAGCTGACCACTTTAGAATGTAATCATCCTTGTAAGTATCCAATGGTGAAGTTTTTCTTTGTGAGGTGTGGGTTTGTGCATGTTAATAGAACATAATCAGCATTTTCACTGCTCATCTGTGTGGTTCACCATTGAATCATTTCTTTCCCAGTGACATCACTGGTTTTAAGTGCAGGGAGGGCAACTGCATTTAGTATAACCCTCAGAACTGCTAGAACTGATTCCAGCTAAGAATCTGTCCAACTGCTTTCTCATTTTGGTATTGTCTTCATATTTAAGAAAGTTTTAAAATAAGACGGCTACAAATACAAGCATGAAACCCCCATAAACTTACTTTTAGTTTTAAAAACATGAACTGATGATTTTCTATTATTCTGTTCTCTGGTTGGTTTTTTTAGTTGGTTTTCGTGGTGATGTATTGTTTTGTTGGTTTTTTTTTGGTCTGGTTTTTTTTTTTTTTTTTATTTATTCTTAGCAGTTTTATAGATATTTTTCCTCCTCCACTTATGCTGTCCTCCATTCTTTATTTTAAAATACACCCTTGTATCCATAAGGGACCGATGTATACATACCTCAGAATAAAATTGTCCCTTGGAATGTGATGTGTAATTTTTTAACTCCCTCTTGATGTATAAAGGTAATTTGGAAGTCAAAGGAACAACTCAACATTCTATATACTACCCATGTTTTCAAGAATAATATCTGACTCCAGAAAAAAAAGTATTAAAAAAATCATAGAAATTACATATTTACTAGATTATGCCACGTTTTGCATCTATTGCTGATATTATACTTGAATCATTACCATAAACTAAAATTACTTTACTTTAAAATATAGACCTGATAAACAGGAGGAGGCAAGAATATGGAAGGTGTGGCATTTATTGACTACAAGCCATTTCATATATTTTAGAATAAAAGGAACTGGAAGAAACTAATTAACTAATTTGACCTTGGTATCACAGTCTACTAAGGGCAATGACACTATTCCATCGCAATTTTATCATCTAAGTTATTTTGCTTCTTAACATCTGAAATTTTGTGATGAGTGGAAAAAAGACGAAAGTGTTCATCACTGTCTAATCTTGACTGCCAAAGTAGTAGGGAACTAAGTAACCAATGGCAGGCAATTGACTTTTCTCCATGTAGAGGCACATTTTCTTCATATTTGACTAGTGATACATAGCTATCAAGTCATCTTTCTACCTTTTCAATAGGATGAATACGTTGGCTTTTTAAAGTCTTGTCGTAGTTCAGCCCCGATCTGGACCAGACTACGCAGTCTCTCTCTCACTCCCCCCACCCTCTGAGAGAATAGGGGGAGATAATATAAGAAAAAGGGCTCGAGGTTTGAGACAAGGACAGGGAGAAATCCTTAAAGTTACCGTCACGGGCAACAACAGACTTGACTTGGGGAAAACTATTCATTTATTACTAAAACTAACAGGACAATGAGACAGAGAAATAAGATAAACCTCCTCCCCACCCCTCCCTCTTCCCGAGCTTAACATTATCTCTACTACCTTTCACCCGCCGAGCAGCACAGGGGGGAAGAGGGAATGGGGGTTGTGGTCAGTTCATCACGCATTGTTTTACACCACTGCTTCACAATTGGGGGAAGAACTCCTCACATTCCTCCCTGCTCCTTCGTGGGGTCCCACCCGTACGCCACAGTCCTTCATTAAACTGCTCCGGTGTGGGTCATCTCTTCCACGGAGTACAGTCTCTCCAGAGCAGCTGCCCCAGCAGGCCCTCCATGGGCTACAGCCTCCTTCAGGCATCCACCTGCCCCGGTGTGGGGTCCTTCATGGGCTGCAGGTGAATCTCTGCCCCTCTGTGGACCTCCATGGACTGCAGGGGGACAACCTGCTCCACCATGGTCGTCACCACAGGCTGCAGGAGAATCTTGGCCAGGAGCCACATTACTCCTCCCCCTCCTTCTTCACCTTGGTGTCTGCAGCTGTTTCTCTCACAAGACAAGTTCTTCACAACAGGCAGGCAGACACCTCTGAGAATCTCTTCACATCATCCATCTCATTTCCTCTCCACTTTTTGCATCCAGGCCGGGCTGAGTTGGGCCCAGTCGGCCACCTGGCACGAGGCCAGAGGGTAAGGCCTGCAAGGCTCATGAGGCCTACACCTCCCCCTCTGCGCCTCTGTCCCCGCTCAGCTTCTTCACATCTTCTCTTCTTTTTCTGGGGGGCTTCCCTTCTTAAATGCGTTATCCCAGAGGCGTTATCACGGAACATTGTGCTACCAATCGGCTTGGTCCTGGCCAGCAGCGGGTCCGCCCTAGGCCCTGCCAAGTCCACTAAACAAAGGGGAGCGACTTCTAGCAGTTTCCTACAGAAGCTACCACCTTAGCCCCCCCCTCACTAAACAAAACCACAACAAGTCTCTTATTATAAAGTTTATTTTGAAGGTTCTAAAGCATTTCTCTATATTTCCTTTCAACTTCCTTTAGTATGTCAGCATTTTTCTTGAAGTGGGCACCAGAGTGGAAGAAAATATTCAAGTAGCAGTTTTATGCAGTCTAGATTACTTACTTCCTCTTAGACTACTGTATGCCTTTTAAAAATAAATCTAAGGGTCATTGTCAAAACATTTTACTTCAGAATTATACCGATCTACGATGATCTGCAAAAACCATACATTGCTGATTTCCAAATCCATTCTTAAATTATCATTATCACCCAGATTCATATTTTTTTTTAAATTATTTTTGTTGTTTTAAAGCACATTAGAGGACAATGTTTGTAAACTCCATAGTAGCTTAGATGAGAATGTTTAGCAGCTAGTCACTGTGAAGTTTCAGGTAGTTCTTTGTATACTTACAAGAAGACATGTAGGCTAGAATTCATTAAGTAGTAATGTCGAGGTTAAAAAAAAATCATGTAAGCTATTAATTTTGAGCTATTTATCACAGTCAATGAGAAGAAGAGTTGTCTCTACAAGGTGTTTAGTTTGACCTCTGTTAAATACCTAAACCAGATAGGAGAAGTATTGCCCTCTGGACGTCCCTGATCCTCTCCAGTGATGAGAAGAGGGAACAAGGGTAGCTAATTCAGCCATAGACGTCTAGTTTTTAAATGGTCAAGTAAGGAATTTGAATCTAAATTTGAGATATTACTCCTGAAAAGTTAGATGTTATAAACTTCACATATTCAGAGCTAAGCAAATATTTTTATTATTTTGTGGGCCAAAAGGGAAAGTTGTCCTAAATTTCACATAAAAATACATTAGAAGATGCTTATGGAAACATAGATGAACTTCATATACTAATTTTCTATGTGGTTTATATGATCTGTGTCTAT
This sequence comes from Tetrax tetrax, assembly GCA_009806455.1. NCBI lineage: Eukaryota > Metazoa > Chordata > Aves > Otidiformes > Otididae > Tetrax > Tetrax tetrax. The sequence goes on along the minus strand of WHYT01017722.1, from coordinate 197,018 downwards.
TGGAGCATAAACTGCATGATGCTGGTGCAATGTTAGATAGATACTATCTGTCTTGAAAATAACAATATAAATAGTAGAAAGACCCAGCATAAATCTGCATGAATTTATGCAAGTGCATTCACACGTTATTTTAGCTACAGTTGTCATGCACTTACAGGTTCTTGTATTAATTAATTATGTGGATTTTACATGTTTGATGGGTTAAATTCTGTCTTCATCATGATAGACCTAGAAATTAAACTTGACATTTAAAGCAAACTCTCAACTCCCTGCTTAGTGCATTTTATTAATAGATCTGTCTGAAACATTTTGCTTCTTTTTACCCAATGACCAAATACATGGGTTTTTTTTTAACCTTTAATAACATCTTTTGTTTAATAAATCCAAGCAGATTTAGTAATACTTCTTAGAGGTAAACCTCTAGTTTTTTTGAGAAAATTTCAACCTACTCTTTGACCATTTCATATAAATTATAAATTCACATACATGAGCTATCACTAGAAGTAAAAGCCGAGCAGATGTTGAGTTGAATGACACATCTGTTGGCTTGAGAAGAAATTATATGTATGCCAAATTGGATTTACCCTTTATTTTTCTCAGGAGACTGAATCTCATAACTGAAGCAGGCACAACATAACAATTAAAATAATTGCTTTTAAGTCATCAGTTCCATTTCAAACACATAATTTATTGATATTATTTTTCATAATTTTAAATTGCATTTAAATAAAACATTTAACTTAGACATGAACAGTACTATGAGATACACAACTGGGCTTATAAAAATTATCATTGGATGTATTCAATGGCATATTAACAGCCAAAATTAAAATATAAAATTTATTTATGTCATCAAGCAAATATATTTTTTGAGCAATATAGTAATTAAAATTGGTGTATAATTACATACCTAAACATTTTATTATTATGAAATAAATAGCTTGATCTATTTCTGAACAGCAAAAAGTACTAAAACTACTATAATTTCTAAACAAAAGCGACAAAAATTTACACTGGAAAGAACTGAGCAGGCAACTTAAAAGAGAAAAATCCCACACATTCAAATCATAAAAGGATTTGGTCTTCTGCATGGTCAAGTAAGAATAATATTTATTCAGATGCACTGAAAAAGATCTTTTTACAGAGATGAAAATACATTTTAAACATATAATAATGAAATATCTCGCACTTAAATAACACTTACCAGTGAAAGATGTACAGAAATTCATAATACAGGAGCAAAGAGACACTGAATGAAATTGCAAAGCAACAAATATGAAGTTGATGAAAGAGAATACATCTTTACACAATACATAATTAACTTGTAGTTTTCATTGCCACAAGATATCCCTGCGACAAAAGCTTAGTTGGATTGATAAAAGGATTAGACACTTAGGTAGATAATGAAAACTCTCACAGCTGCATTAGACAAGAAAAAAAAAAAGTAGATTTCAGCACATAATCTAATCACTAGCTGAAAGAGATGGTAAAACTTCCGCATTGTACAAGTTATCTCATAATTATTCATTACTGAGGTTTTTTTGGAACTTTGCTTTAATCAGAAACATTCATTCCTTCAAAGACAGGTGGTCCCTGATCTGTTCTTTCATTCTGCTCTTTGCTGGAAGACTCAAAATGCTGGTGTTAATGACTTCTTCCTCCTGCTCCTTGTTATTGGATCTGCTTGATTTTATTTTTTTTTACCCTATTTTCTTAATCGGGCCTTCTTACATGTTCCCTGGTTGCCTGTTACTCAGCTTTACTGTAGTATTTGTTATCTTTGTAGCAGCTTTTACTAAAAATATAAGGTTGCATTCCTTTAGTTATTCCACTCTATAATTTATTCTAAAGTCATAGGCAATTCAATAACTGAACATAGCTGCTCCATACCAGTTTAACTAAAGTTTAACTAAAACAAATTTAAATAATGATTTCCTGTTAATAGATTGTTGTTACACCAGTTAAACAAACAAACAAGATATCTCAACTCAAGACAAATTAAGTAAATTCCCAAGACTTTGCACTGCTGGGACAATACAAAGTCTGTTGTCTTTCATTAGTAAATGCAAAAATAATGTTTACTAGGAAACTCCTGCTCGCATCAGGCCTTTAAGTATCTCTTATTCCTATTTGGGGTTAAAATGGAAATTTATTTTTGCATCTTTCTGCTCATTTAAGGATTCACTGAAGTTAACTTTGGTGCTGGGGTGTAGTAAGAATTAAATAGTAAAATAAAATTAGAAAAAATAATATTGAATTAGTAAGGATCTCTGGACGCCATGTGGTCCAACCTATAGCTGAAAGATCAGGTTGCAAAGGGCCTTGTACAGCTGAAATTTGAAAATCTCTAAGGATCAAGATTTCACAGTCCTTCTGGGCAACCTGCTTCTTTACTTAGCTAGCATTCCTGTGAAGAACTTTTTACCATATTTGTAGTAAGAATTCTTGTTGCTGCAGTTTCTGTCCACCAATTCTTGTCCTTTTGCTTTGCACTTCAGAAGAGTGCATCTTCTCCGTAATCCTCTTCCAGGTCACTGAAGAAAGCAGTTATATCCTCCCTCAGCTGTCTTCTCCAACCTGAATGAAACCAATTTCCTTTGCCTCTTCTCATGGGTCATTTTTCCACAAAGCTTAGTGAGGTATTGAAGGATAAACAACTAAGTTATTTCAAGTGCTTGCATCACTTGTCTCAAAATGTGACAGTACTTTTTAACCAAGAAAAAAACCCATAGTTTTATTTCCTATTGTATCCAAATAACACATGAGATGGACCTATTTAGCTGTTGAAGAAACTGGATGAGAATGCACAGAAAAATAATATAGAAATGCTAGGAATAGTTTTAAATGAGCCAGGTAACTAATAGAAATTCATGTTGCTAACGTTTAACTGTACTCATTACCTGATCTATACCTCTTAAAGCTACCTCAGAAATATTTATCCTATGCTGAAACTTGCAGTATAGTTGTAGCTTAAGTGATTTTTGAAACTATACCAGCAAATGGTATGCATCAATTGATCTTAAAATTTAATGTCATCCCTTCTGTTGAAAACCATGAGATGAACTTTTCAAGGACCAGAACACAGAGATTTACAGCTGGAGAAATAATGCAACTTCCTTTTAATACTATAGCTCCTCAGAATCACAGCAAAAGTAGAGCAAGCAGATCAAAGGAAATATAAAAGACCGGAGTTGCAAAGTCCATCAAGGTTGTGTCTTTTAAGAAAAGAGCTTGAAAATGACTTTGTTTCATTACCAGAGACTAAAGTTCACATTCTGATAACAACATCAATCTTGGATGTAACACCATCTAAAGTAAATTAATTGAGCTATTAAAAAAATATCAACAAAACAGCTATATAGAATAAGGTAGATAAAACTTAGAGGTTTCTTGGTTCAGATAAAACAAAACAAACAAACAAAAAACACACTAAACAGCTTTGACTGAAAAGGCAAAATCTCACATTTCTTTTAGTGATAGTGTTTGGCCAGACAAACATAACATTAAAACAAATAACACTTAATATAGAAAACGTTTTATTCAAGAGAAAATAACATACAAAACTCCACAGCAAATAAGTGAATTTTAGTCTCTTAAAGATCACTTTTAAAAGAAAAGTTGTTGAGTTATTTTTAACAAATTTATAAGGGAAAACATGAAACAGTTAATCAACTCGTTGTCAGTTGCTCTTTTTCCATTAGTAGTTTAACTGAAAAAAAAAAAAAATTACCTCACACTTTTCCATGTTAACAATTCTGTTCTGTTTTGCAGCTCCAGAATCAGATGGCAAATGATTGTCTGTGGAGAATCATTCATAATGGCAGATCGTACTGAATTTTTAACCCATAATGTGATGCACTCCACCAAAGGCATCAAATGCTTCATGAAAACATCTCACAAAAATAGCTCATTAAAACACAGGAGATTATTTTTCAGAAAATTGTCATTTTACTCCTGACATAACAATCCTGAACTTCAAGTGAGAGGTACAAAGTACTTCAAAAGCTGAGCCTAGGAACTGAAATTAATAATTCTGCTACATATTAAAAATCACAGACTTGATAGAAGCAGTCTTTTTATGGATTACTATAATTTTTCACTTTCTTCCTTCCTGGTATCCAAGTGCTAATGACTCTTTCCCTCTGTTTCACAGGGACTAACTATACCTTCCTTTAAAGTGCTTTGACTCAGTAACATAATCACATCATATTTAGAATAACTGTCCTTAATGCATTTTAGATTAATTTTCCTGTTTCTTATCTTACCTGCTTGAAAGTCTGTTCTTTTACATCCCTACTACGTGTTGTATAAATCTTTCCTTATGACACTTGCCTCTTGCTTCCCTTTAGATTAGAAGCTAGTTAATCTAGAATCTCCTGATGATCATAGAATCATAGAATCATAGAATCACCTTGGAAGCACCTTCAAAGGTCATCTAGTCCAACACCCCTGCAAGGAGCAGGGACATCTCCAACTAGATCAGGTTGCTCAGAGCCCTGTCCAACCTGGCCTTGACTGTTTCCATGGATGGGGCATCTACCACCTCTCTGGGCAACCTGTTCCAGTGTTCCACCACCCTCATTGTAATTTTTTTTTTCCTAAAAAAACCCTAAATCTAACCTAAATCTACCTCCCTCTATTTTAGAACCATTACCCCTAGTCCTGTCGCAACAGGCCCTACTGAAGAGTTGTTCCCCATCTTCCCTGTAGGCTTCCTTTAGGTATTAGAAGGCCACTATAAGATCTCCCCAGAGCCTTCAACGTTCTGTAGACAGAATAGGAGATATGACATTTCATATAAAGGAAGACAAATAAACATGCATGAGAATGTTTTTGCTTCTCCCACCTAATAACTTACAAAACCTGACTGTGATTACAATGTCAGATCCAGTGATATGATAGCCTGAGTGGGCAGTATGCTGGGAGAAAAGCTGCCCTGCCAAATTTGTACCTAAAAGTTAGGTGCCAGATCTAATTTACAAAGGGAATCAAAGAGAAGCACAATCCACTGAAACTGGATAATATGATATCAGCTCTGTTTCCAAGTTGCTGTACTGATTTAGGCAAGCCATACATTATCTCTACAGCTCCATTTCTCTGTTACTACTAAAAGGATTAGCCTTAATAGGGAGGATTTGTGTTAGCCTAGTCTTTAAAAATGTAATGCATTAAAGAAGTGCTGTAGCTATTAATTCTTTATTCTCTTTTCCTATAATTTCATTACTTTTTTTTTTCCTTGCTTCTTTTCTTTAAGTGCATCCCTGTAAGTCTTGTAAGTCAGCATCTAGGCTTCTCTTTTCTATCTACTTGAACAAACAGCTAGTCCACTTGTGTCTTTCTATTAGCATACTTAATTTTTCATATTTTTTTTCCTGTATTCTATACAGAATTCAACCCATCTCTTATTGATTCAGAACAAAGCAAATGCGTAAAATATTCAGTTCTTAATTGGTTATGAAATACAGACAGCACTTCTCATCGAATATAATGATGTTAATCTTTTCCAGTTTTGGTTCCAACTCAGATGTTATAACTGCCATATTCATGCTTCCATATTTAACTTGCACATTCCCTTCAATGGTACTCCTGTCTTTGTCCCAGATTGGATATTTTCTTAATTA
>WHYT01017722.1:156460-190964 GCA_009806455.1 Tetrax tetrax | reverse complement strand
TGGTTTGTTTTTTTTTTTAGTTTTTTTTTTTTTTTTTTTTTTGTTAATAGTGTGCTATTAAAATATATTATTCCACTGTTTTTTAAATCTATCTTTCCTGAAATGTTTCAATTATGACAGCTCTTGTATTGTATTTAGTTGTTACTTTAATATCTTTTTTTTTTTTAAATTGCAGATGAATATGTCTAATTTTGGTCTCAAGACTGCATCTTGTAGCCTTGCTCCTATATGGAACTGCCACCTTCTGTTCTTTGTATGTGCTTGAGAAACAAGCCTGGTTTTTTTTTTTCTTTCTATTACGAAGCCCACATTTACTGACACTTCTCAGTACTTGGTACGTATGTCAAGTTTATTTTGACCTTTATGCCTTATCCTGTTGATTAGCAGAAAATTCTGCTGTGTGTTTGCTCTCACAATTACCTATATATGATACTTATTTAACTTAGAGCTCTGGTCCTTCTTTACTTTTTTTTTCATCACAAGTTTTCATCACTGGGTTTCTGTATTAGGAATTCCTATAGAGTATGCCAATAATCACTTATTTAATGCACTGTGTTATTTCAATTAGATTTATCATGTCACTATTTTTTTTTCTTTACAGTGCAGAAAATACTGTAGTCAGTCTTACAAGTCTGTAGCTGCTCATGGAATAGAGATGCCTCAAAGTGCTACAATACTTGTCAATTTTTCAGAAGGTTTCACATCTGATTTAAGACCTTCCCTTCCTTCAGACAATTTGAGGGTAAAATGTCAATTCCTCCCTTAAGTGTATGTCTTTATTTTGTGATAAATCTTAGTGTTTTATTGTCTTTTAAAAACACTTCTGGTTATTCTTATATATAGAAACTTGTATATTGGAAGTTTTGAGTTCACTTTTCAAGGAAAAGGGAAACTGTGTACTTTTTTTGTTTGTTTGCTTGTTTTTTCTTTATGTAGCAAGAATCTTATCCATAACTTCCATCTTTCAAGGCTATTATATTACAGAATTACCATAGAGATGATGAAAAAGGAGTTCACTAATATACTCCAATATGCAGATTATATATTTAATCTAAATTATATTTTGGTAGAAACATGTGAGACATTATCAATAAACATTTATGGTTAACATCTTTATCTTATTAAGTTTATTTTGTAACATTGCTGAAAACATGAACAATTTTTTTTTCTGAACTATTTGAACTAGCATTTCTACCTCAGCAGTGTGACGGCTGTGTATTCATAATAAATGGAAGGTATATCTTTTGTACTGTGTTGGGTTTGTGTAATGGGGAGGGGCTACAGGGGTGGCTTCTGCGAGAAGCTGATAGAAGTTTTCCCCTTTGGCCAGTGGACCCAGCAAGCTGCAGGGCAGACTCGCCACTGGCCAGGGCCGAGCCAATTTGTCACAGTGATAACACCTCTGTAATACTGTATTTAAGAAGGAGAAATAAAACATAAGTGCAGGAGAAGTGGGGGAGGTGCAGGCCTCACCCTCTGGCATCCCGCCAGGCTGCTGTCTGGGCCCAGTCTGGCACAGCTTGGCCTGGCTGAGAGAAGAGAAGAGCGGACTTGTGAGGAAATACGAGAAGCGTTTGCCTGAGCCTGATTGTGAAGAATTTCTTGTGAGAGGAACAGCTGCAGATGCCAAGGTCAGTGAAGGAGGACGGGGAGGAGTAATTTTGCCCCTGCTAGAGATTCCCCTGCAGCCCACGGTGAAGACCATGGTGAGGCCGGCTGTCCCCCTGCAGCCCATGCAGGCCCACGGAGGAGCAGAGCTCCACCTGCAGACCATGGAGGACCCCACACTGGAGCAGGCAGATGCCTGAAAGAGGCTGTGGCCCATGGAGGGCCCACGCTGAGGCAGCCATTCCTGAAGGATTGCACCCCATGGAAAAGGAGGACCCCATGCTGGAGCAGGGGAGGAATGTGAGGCATTCTTCTACTGAAGAGGAAGGAGCCACAGAAAAAAAATAAAAATGTGAAAACTGACTGTAACTCCCATTTCCTATTCTCCCTGTGCCACACCAGGGGGAGGAGGTGGAGATAATTGGGAATGAAGTTAAGACCAGAAAGAGGGAAGGGGTTGGGGGAAGGTGTTCTTAGGATGTATTTTTGTCTCTCATTATCCTACTTCAGTTTTATTGTTAATAAATTGAAGTAGTTTTCCCCAGGTCAAGACTGTTTTGCCCTTAATGGTAACTTGAATGATCTCTCCCTGTCCTTACGTTGAACTACAATCCTTTTGTTACATTATCTCTTCCCCCATTTCCTCTGGAGGTGGGGAGGGTGAGTGAGCAGCTACGTAGAGCTTGGTCCACAGTACTACAACATGTATGCATTATGAAACAGTATGAGGAGGAGGCTTGTAGTTATGTCAGATTGTTTGCATCCTGTGGGAATGAAGTGAGGAACAAAACTAAGGAGCATCTGACATTTAACATGTCAAACTTACAGGGGCCAGTGGAGCTGACAACTATTGAAGAAAGCATGTTTTGCCATTTATAAGAATTAGAATGCTCATTTCCCCTAAGTTTGTAACTCATACAAGACATACAGACTATTTAGTCTACAGTCTTACTGAATATTTCTCAAGTTGCTACTGTACACATAAAGTAGCTAACCTAAAAGTTATTTTTTTTTTGTGGATTTAGTGTTTGAGGTGAAATCAATGACAGTGCTCCCCTTATCTGTCTTGACAAATATACCATAGTCCAATATAGTCCAACATTTGACAGGATAAAAAGTATATATAGTGTAGTTTTGCTCTGACAAAATAGTCATCAGTGAAAGAATAGTGACTTAAAAGTCAGAAATGTGGCCCTGAATAGCTAAGTGTTAACCACAGATAGCAAATGTCTTGCTATGATAATGATAATTTCTAGGGAAAAAAAAAAAAGATAAATAGAATTCAAACATTAAATGCAATAAAAGTATTTGCAAACTAAAAATACTTGGAGAAATCAGTGTACACTATGTAAAAATAATAATAATAATAATAATTAAAAGATAGAACATATCTGTCAAGAAAATTCCTTTTTTAACAAATAAACCACTATCTTACATGTCTGCAGATCTGCGTCTATTATTTTACAAACAAATTTTTACAATAGTAAACTCTTGACAGAGTTAAGAACAAGAGTGTTAAAGGAATTAATGTGGATTTTGAAAGCATTTTTTACTTTTGAATTAAAAATCTCTATACCATAAATATTCTTTCAGTTCATTTCACATCACAGTACTTTTGAAGGATGATTTAGCTTCTGTGGATATGATGATTTTGCATTATTTCTTGCTGTGCAGGGGCAGTATATTTAATGAAACAAAAGCCCTCACTTTTAACATTTACCATTACTACTACAAAACTTCAATGTACATAGAAATTACAGTTTATGCTTTAGGATAGTTATCAACAATACTGCTACTATTGAAAAATTAGGTACCAAGCTCAATTTATATGGTTATCACAGGTCATCTTCACCCTATTAGTTGGTGCAAAAGGCTTAACAGATTTATGTGTGACTCTCATCTTCCAAACCTCTGCAATACCAGGGAAATTCTTACTTATTTTTCATTAGATTACTTGAACATAAAGTCATTACAATATAATCCCTGTCAACATTAAAAGGATAAATTTTAATTGCAGCTTATTAGCTTCAAGTCTGTCAGTTCACTTTCCTGCGATTACAAAAGTAAGATTGATAAAGATATCAAAATGCTTTATTTCTATTATCTGACAAGTTATGTGAAAGTAGTAGGGAATGCTGAGGCATTTAATGTAAACTCCAAAAATATTTTATGAAAATGAGAAAAAAATGAGGAGAAAATGTTGCAGAATGGAAAAAAAATCTGAGGACTTGATTGCTTCTATGATACATTTGGTGGAACGTGAAGGAAGATTACTGAATATTTTGTTATTTCAGTATCTCATCTAATTATAGGAATTATAGGTCCACTTGTCTTTTGAAAAAAGATTTTGTGGAGGAAGGTAAGAAATAAATGTTATGAACTTGCCATCTCATTACCATGTAACCCTTGTTTGTTTGTTTATTTGTTTAAATAATAGAAACACTTTATTATTATTAGGTGTAGCAAGCATCCAGATTACAACCCTGATCAAGAGTAAAAAGCTCAAAACCGTGTTGGGCTAGAATAACCAGGCAGAAGAATGAAGTGGTTTAGGATAATGATTTGTGGAACAAATCCAGTCAACCACTGAGTAACACTTGGAAGAACTGATTTAAGAAACAGTATTTATAATATTGTACAAAGGAAAATTATGGCAATGATTAGGGTTGAGAGGATTTAACACTTTTTTTGGGGGAATAATCTCACCCAACTTTCAAGATTCTGAACTCAATTTTAGTAACTAAAGTAACTAAAATCCCTTTGAAAATAATGCCTCCTTTTTTTTTTCCACTTCATCTCCCGTTTGAGTTCAGCAGCTATATAAGAAATAAGTGCTCGAAAAAGGAAAGAAAGGGCACTTGCTAAATAATGCATGCCAAGCGAAAAAAAAAAAAAAAAAAAAAGGTGGAATTCCACAAAAATTTCCAATTTTCAAAGTAGCCATAATTAAACTTCAGAGAAATGAAAAGTTAATACACGGTACAGTCTGTATCAGTAAGAAAGCTAAGCTTCCTTAGCAATGAACTCCCATACTGTAGTTTTAAAAACATTTAGGGCTACCGCTGCAAAAGGTTTCAGCACCATTTTTTAACAAAGACATTTCTCTCTGAATGCCTCTGAGGATAGAATCATAGAGTCCTTTAGGTTGAAAAAGTTCATCGAATCCAATCATAGAGGTTGGAAAAAACTACTTATCTAACTTAGTTGTTTTAACAGAGGCAGAATCTCACTCTGAAAGCTTTCTATGATTATTACCTCTTTCCAGTAAAAGCCATCTAGGCCCTTACCTACTGAACACAGTGATTTTAAAAATCAGTGCAAATTAAGTGCCTAGATTAAGTGGCCTGACTCTCACTTCATAAGGTTTAATAAATTCTATAGGCCTGATTTATCTACCAGGCTTCACAAATACATACTCAAAACAAAGTGACTAAGCTCTGCGGTTTTTGCTCTCAGCTTTATGAAGTCACTGTTTACCTGTGGTCCTATCTTTTACTGTCAGAGCATTACTTGTGCTGCTCATACCAGTTACGCTAATTTCCTTTACTTTGTAACGTACAGTCCCATTTGCTCAATTTTAACCTCTACTTTTTAGCATTTTGTCTATACTTTAGCTTTCATTTTTGTTTCACCCTTACTCAGTCAGCTCCTCCTTTTGTTTCATATCAGGTCATGTGCTCAGCACACCACAATGGTAATTTGCAGCTAGCTGCTTAGTGGTTGCCCTTGTGCAACAAAGTGGGAAATCTGAGATGTTTATAGACCCTAAAGATAATTCTATCTATTCCCAACTTCCAGGCAATAACCAGGTATAGCAACCCTAGTCTTTCGGTATGTACTAATTCCTTTGTATAACAGGAATTACACAAATATTAAATATTATCTTTGGTTTCATACATAGAAAAAAATATGCCACAGAATATGTAATGATTATGCTATTTAGAAAAGTACAGTATAAATCATATGCTTATATAAAGAAAATCATATGCTTTAATGCTTAGATTCTATAGAGACAGAGCTATGGAAATTTTTAAGAGACATGAAAATGCAGGACTTGAATAAAACATCAAAACAATGGTGACAGGATGGATGTGTCACTTTATGTACTAGATGTAATGACTTTCATAGAATCAAATGTCTTTTATAAAATGCAAAATACATAACGTGATTAATTTTAATTATTTTTCCATCTAAGGATTCTTTCAGAATTATACAGGTTGCTATCATAATTTTTTTCAGAGGAGAGAACGCATTTCTTTTTGTGGAGAGACATAGAATTTTCCCAGTATTGGTCATGGCTACTTTTCTTTTAGAATTCTTCAAATTTCAGTTACACCACTTTTCAGAGGGCTTGTACTAACCTTTTCTTCCATGTTGATTCTCCTCCTCACTCCCCTCTGTTTTATTTTGAGTCAAACTTGTCTATAATAAATACAGCATGATTACATTGAATTAGAGTAACTAGAAGAATATTATCTCCTGAAATCTTTTAAAAATGGAGAGACTGTGTATACATGTGTGTGGATATACATGTGTAATTTATATGTTGTTTACTGAAGGCAGTATTTAGCCCTACCTCTCTTTGTGCCTCTCAGTTTTAGAGCTTACCTTTAACCTTCTGTCTGCAAGTGGCTGTGGAACAAATTCCAAATGATTTGAATATCTAACACTTCATTTTAGAGGCATTCAGGGATGCATCAATTGATAACAGGTAGCTCTGTTAGTGGCCTGATGAGTGATCTAAGGTAAATTGCTTTGCCGCTCTGTGTCTACATTTCTGTATTTTTAAAGTAGAATTCACGGTTCCTCGGTCCTTCACAATATTCTCTGAGCTCTGTAGAGCAACTATGATGCTGAATAGCTTTTATTAACTGCAAAAGAAGAAAACATTAAAATGGCAAGCAATTCGAGGGCTGTTGGACGTTCTTTGCATGCACCTTTTTTGCAATTTTTTTTTTTATATTTAAAAGTGTAGGAACAGACAATAATCTAATAAACATAAATGGTAACATGGTCACGAAAGAAAGTATGGTATGTTCATGTTAATTCATTTAATTACTAGTTTACATTTATTTGATGAAGTTTAATTGATGTGTGGTATTCATGATCACAATTTAAAACAAAAATTCAAATTCAATTTAACATAAAGCAAGTTAGCAAGTGGTTAAGAATAAGTTTACTGGTAAAGTAAACAATTTGGAAAACAAGGCTGAAAATCTACCATCTACTAATGAAGGCAAGACTTACTATTGCATAACTTCATAAAGAAAATTTTCATTTCTCTCTGCAGTTGAGGATGGAGATGGAGTTAGTGTCAAGATGTATTTCTGGACTAATATAGCACTGATTTAATCTATATTCTTTTGATTAATAATAGCAATCTTTGCAGTAAAAGTATTTTTAAATGGAAAAATATAGTGCCTTGAACAAGGAAAAGTTATTAGACAGCAATTTCTCTGTACCGTAAAATGTATGTATATATTTGTGTGCAGACTGTATATTTGAGTACAGAATACAGTATTATTTAAAGCATGGCATATCTGAACTGCATGTAAAATTGCCTATGAAATTTATCAGATTTATCAAACCATGCAAAGACTGTGGCAAGCAAAAGCAAAATAGTAAAATCGCTCTCCACTGTTGCTACTTTCAGTGACTATGCTGTTGCCTCTGTCGCAGGGCAAGTAGCACCATGTAATTAAGTGAGACCTTAGCTACATCTACTGAGTGCTTAACTTACTAGATGATTCTGGTATGTGCTGGGAAAACAAAAGAAACACAGATGAAGGGAAGGCTTACTGGTGAGCTCTGGACTGTATGTGCTCTTCTCTGATGGTTGAGGTGTGTACGGAAAAGAACCAAGGAAATACATAGGAAATAACAACTTTATATCCTTTTAACATATATCCCTTTAACATAACAGGAAGCCAGAATATGATAATAGCCTGGGTAATGACCATTAGGTGACTTTGGATATATGGAAAATCAAAGAGATTTGCCTGAGGTCATGGTCATGGTGGTTCATGCTGACTGTTCAAATTAGAAAGCACTGCGTATGGAAACATACATAGGAATGGAGGAACATATGCATGGAAGGTCAACAGCAAACAGAAGCTTGAGCCCAAGGTGGAATCATAGAATCATAAATAGATTGGGTTGGAAGGGATCATTAAAGGTCATCTAGTTCAATGCCACTGCAAGAAGCAGGGACATCTTCAACTAGGTCAGATTGCTCAGAGCCCCGTCCAGCCTGGCCTTGAATGTTTTCTGGGATGGGACATCCATCACCTCTCTGGGCAATCCAGTGTTTCACCACCCTCATTGTAAAAAATTTACTCCTTATATGTAATCTGAATCAACTCTCTTTCAGTTTAAACCCATTACCCCTTGTCCTATCACAACAGGCCCTAAAAGTCTCTCCCTGTCTTTCTTACAAGCCCCCTTTAAGTACTGAAAGGCTGCTATAAGGTCTCCCCAGAGTCTCCTCCTCTCCAGGCTGAACAATTCTGATTCACTCAGTCTTTCTCCATAGGAAAGTTGCTCCATCCCTCTGATCATTTTTGTGGCCTTCGTCTGGACTTACTTCCACTGGTCCATGTTTTTCCTGTACTGAGGACAGCAGAGCTGAATGTACTCTCCAGGCGGAATCTTACCAGAGCAAAGGGACAGAATCACCTCTCCCAGCCTGCTGGCCACTCTTCTTTTGACGCAGCCCAGGATGTGGCTGGCCTCTGGGCTGTGAGCACACATTGTTAGCTCATGTCCAGCTTTTCATCCACCAGTATACCAAAGTCCTTCTTGGCAGGACTATTCTCAATCCCTTCATCCCGATCTATATTTTTCTTGGGATTGCTCTGACCCACATGCAGGAGCTTGAACTTCACATGGGCCTGGTTTTTGAGCTTTTTCAGGTCCCTCTGGATGGCATCCTGTCCCTCAAGTGTATCAATTGCATTGTTGTGTCTAACACCCAGGAATCACTATGTCTAACGCCTAGGCTGACAGATAAGAATATTCTAAGAGCCAGCAGCTCCCTGTGGGCTGGAAATCAGGAGCAGTGTCCGTCCCCCTACTCCACCCCAGGGTCAATCAGAGCAGGGCCTTATAGTCATATCATTAGGAGATTAAATTATTTTTTTCACTCCTTAAATCATCTTCTAGAAATTCCTCCTACTACTACTCTTTCAGAGGCCCTAGGGTACCCTACATGGCTTCCCACTGCCACTCCAAAAAGGTGCAGGTTTGTAGTGAGTCTAGTGCCTTGTCTGTCAGTCTTGGCAGACATCTGAGATGCACTAAAGCATCTCAAATAGGTTTAGACATCTATGTTCATATAACTGAATAGCTCCTGGTGGTGTTTGGAAAGCTATTTAGTTAACCAAATGTTGATGTCTATTTTAGGATGAGCTGAACAGTTCTCTGTGCCTGGATTTAGTCACTCACAGTTAGATGCTTAGTGCCATTTTTTTAGATGTCCTAGCGTATCTGTGTGGAACGGGCAGATATGACATAAGATATGACTTGAGCTCTTCTGGAGTGACAGCTGGAGGTCAGATTAGATACTTTAAGGCATCTCAAATGGCACTAGATGCCTACGTTTAGACAACCAAATCAATCTGCTAGTTCCCATTGCATACCGAAATTATCACTGTATTTGATTCTTCTGGATCATTGTTTTTCTAAGTAACGGAATGTTCTTGGATATCTGATCTTGGCAAGAGATCAAGTGAAAGAAAGAAATATATTATGCGAAAGGAAAATTCCCCACCAGTAGGCTAGATGGGGAAAGAGACTGCATAATAATTTGTGCTGAACATTACAGGGGTCTTCACAAAAAAAAAAATAGATAAAATATAACAACAAAGAGAAAAACTAAATGAGTAAGAATAACTAATAAAAATAAACAGTCAATGGAAGGGATTACTTTAAAAATGTAGAAAATTCTCCAGCACTTAATGTCTTTACAGAAAGGACATTCTTCCTTCTGAAATACAGATTTGTATTTAATCAGACTTAGCTGAAGTAAAACATGAAAGTGCTGTAAAGAGTTCCATGGCCTTAGCATTGATAAAGCCAGATTAGGCAATCATAAGTGATTTCTCCTGCCCATAAAAGCTCTCTGTTAATCTACTGGACAGAAAGTTGTACTGTAGAAGCCTATATCTTCGATAGAAGTTCTAATCACTGTAAAATGGTATTCTTCCCCTGGGGAAAGAATAGTCTTTCCTGGGGGAAGTCTAACAATGGGAACCACTTTATTTCATTACCTACTAAAGATGTAGTTGGTTTTTTTTTTAGAGAACTGGATCACTCTGTATCTTATTGAAATGGCACTTCTCTTTAAAATCCAGCAGTACTTTAATTTTAAAATTTCTAAAGTTCATGTAGGTTGTCTATTCAACAGGTTCAAATTGGCATAACTCTGTTCACACAAATTGGTGTATAGCAAATGGTTTTAAAAAAACTTTTTTTTTTTTCATTTAAAAAAAAATGTCTGGAATGTTTATAATCTTGTTTAAACATAGACAATTAAGTGACAGACTTTGGAGCAACATGAAACATGCCTTGGATGAAAACATAATAGGGCAGACTGAGTTGATAGAAGGCCTCTATTAATACCTAGCCTGATTCATTCATTTTGAATTTTAAGCACTTAAAAATATGTCTTCCTCTCCAATTACTATGTATGTAAGGTGAAAAAAGAAAGAAAAAAAATATAGTTACCTTCTCTAACCCAAGCAGAAGAGCTGTGAATCTGTTTCTACAATAATTTACAATGTTGGTAGAATTGCTGAAGGAAGTGTCTGCAAGGCTGTAGGAAGCTGCACTCCTGAAAGTGAAATATCTAGTTGATCAATCTGAATGTAACATTTATTTGAGGTGCACTTTCTGTTTGTAATACAGATCCATAAATTTAGCACACAACCTTAAATTAAGAGTATCAACAGGAAAAAACAACAACAAACAAACAAACAAACCTGCCTTTCATTCACTAATAGGCCAAAATCAAAATATCCCACAATTTTTTTCTAAGCACCTCAAGGAAGTGAGTCATTTTAGCTACCCACTGAGAAAGCAAACAGTAGTGTTTATTGCTTTGATGAATTTATTGAGCAGAAACTATCAGACTTGGGCCTACTATTTTCATTATGACCCAGTATTACACCTCAGTCACATGTTAAAGCATGCTGCGGTGCCAGACTGTTGCACATTGACACACACTATGTATCCAAGGCTAGCTGCGGATTTGGAATGATGTTACATGGCAACGCTAAGTTTCAAGTCTATTGAAACTCACAGCATTCCTGCACAGTTGTGAGGTGTGGATCTCCTTCTCTTATCACGTCAGCAGATTTGATTTCTATCTACTGGTTGGAGGATTCAATATCATAACCAGATTTAGCTAGTAAACACTATAAATTCTGTTAATGTTGATCACTCTCTGCTGGGCTTGCTCATGTTTATCTATGTCTTTTTGTACTGTGTGAGTAAACCTGGGTGAAGTATTCCTGATTCAGGGTAATGAGCGTTGAGTAAAAGAGAATAATCATTACCCTCTATTTACTGATTAATTTTTTGTTGATGCAGCTCAGTAAGATGTTAGAGTTTATTGCTGCCAGGGTGTGAGGAACTCCAAAAGGACCTCTAAGCCTTTTCAGTGGAGCTATTATCCAACAAGGCAATCACCAACCTGTACCAATATGGGGCTGGCATGTGCAGATGCAGAGATTTGCATTTGCTTACCATCTAGTTCCTGTTGTCTCATTCCTCTGACCTGCTTAAGGCCCTCTGGATGGCATCTGTGCCCTCGTGCTTGTTGACCACACACACACACACACACAGGGTTTAGCATCATCCACAAAGTTGGTTAAGGTATACTCTGTCTCTTCTCCCACCAGGTCATTGGAAAAGGTATTAAACAGGATAGGACACAAAATAGACCCCTGAGAAACTCTACTTATAAATGACCTCTAAGCAGATTACAAACAATTAACGAATTTTAATGAAAGATCTGAGTCAGCTTTTGCTCTTGTGTCTTTTCGCAGACTGTGAAAAGATCCTAGAGGTAGCAAGGTTCAGATAGCAGGCACTGCAATTAATCTATGAGTTTTGTACAAGATGAATTCTGGCAAATTTGAACTTTTTTTTTTTTTTTTTACAATTGTTTGGTAGTATAGGAATGCAGAATTTGTATTCTTTTTGTTACGGTTTCCTTGGGTAAGAAAAAGATTAAATAGTTCCAAAACCAATCAGAAGCTGGCTGTCTTTCTTGCAGATTCAATATCCTCAGTTCACTGTTGATAGGAAAGCAGTGTTCAGTCATGCAACTATCACAAATTCTTTCATACTTTACATTTATTGCCAAAATTATTACATTTATGGGCAATTGCCTTTGGCGAATGCTGAACACATGCATATTCACTTCTAGACTTCTTACACTGACAGCTGAGGTACCAGCTTCTTACAAGTGTTTAGTGACCATCTTTATATTAAGTGATTTCTTCAGATGTTTTATCTCATACTTAGTTGTCTACTGCCTCTGTGGAACAATATCCTGACTTATCTGAGGTAAATTTCTCATTGAAATAGGAATTGCTGGACAGTTTTGATGGTGGATATGGAAGGAATACAAGAATGACTTAGAAAAGTTGGTGACAAACTGTGCTGATAAAAGTATTCAGAGAGTAAAGGATGGCAGCATCTGCAACGAATTGCAGAAGGATCTTGTTATACAATGTAATTTATCAGCAAAGAAATAAGGGAAGAGACACTAGTGAATCAATATAAATGTGTGATGCACTCATGTAGGGGAAACTACAATTAGCTTTAGGGTCTCCATTTCAACACTGTAGAACTACAGGAGTTAAAGACACGAGTGACAAAGTTGCTGTTGAATGAAATGAAACAGATTCCACTCTAGTGGAATAATCTAGTAATAATTAAGAAGATCACTTTTCAATCAGAAAAGAGATGAAAGATTTAATTTAAAGTCCATGAAGTTACTAGTGGCATGAAAAAAGAAGGAGTGAAGAATGAATATTCAGTTTCTTATAAGCAAAAAAAAAAAAAAGACAGAGATAAAAAATCTTAGGTTCAAAGAAAACAGGACAGTATTTTGGATAAAACAACACATATATGTATATAAAGCAAAGTTAAGCTATAGAACTCAATGATAAGAATATTTTGGACATCAAAATTTGTGTGGATTCAAAAAAGCAAGTACAAAACACATGATATTGGAGGGCAAAGCATTAATTGCCGTTAAGAACAAACAAATGATCTTTGTCTTGGGATGTATTTGAGCTGCTGAACAAGAATATATATAACTAGTTTCTTACTTTTTTTTTTTCTACAGGCGACATCTGATGTGAAGATAGTGAATGAAGTGGACCTCTCATATAACTATTCTCATACAGTTTCTTGACAATACATCGTAATTTTACACCATTCCTGTTTTTCTGCTCTACTTTATTTTGTGGAGTAATTTACATTCATTGACAAAATTCTGTTATGCCTTCCTGTTGCTGTGCTTACACTAGATACCCTAGTCAGGGAACCTAATAAAATGCAAAAATGCTAGCTCCTAGTTTCATACGTGTAGCAAGTCTTTAGATTTACTCGTGGCTTTTCTACTTTTGTGTAACAGAAAGATCTTTCATAGTTTCATTCTTTTCCTGAGTATACATTAAGCTAGGTTCTCTAAAAATCAAGACTGCTCGGTAGTGAGAGAAAGATGCTATTAAGGAATTTAAGATATACTATGATTAAAACTAATGCCACAGACATAAATGTTTTGTATTAGATTTCTGAGTGGGTTTTTTGGGGGTTTGGGGTGGAGGGGGGTTTAGTTTAGTGTTTACGTTTCCCTAAGGAAAAATAAAATATGCATCTATAATTCTGGTAGTTTTTTTAGACTGTCTGTCCTTCCTAGGTGTACATATTATACTAAGGTGTTTGGAACTGCAATGAAAATTCATCTTCGTTCTTGAAATCTATTGACTAATGACATTGAGCATAAACCTTAGTAAGGCAAGGACAGCTTGTATTGAATAATTAAATTATTTCTATTGAGATGTTACATTGTAATGAGAGTCTGCTGTAAGCTGCAGTCTGTGTCATCCTGTTCTGCTCTTGAAGACCAGAACTCCTTATCGTTACAAAGGAAAACATGATGTTTTGTTTCTGCAGATTTTTGCCACAGTCTTGCAAAGGGACAGATGTTTTCTGTGCCCTTGATGATACTGATGAGACCTGATTTTTTTTTTTTCCAGTTGGTTTGCATAATTTTAATTAATCAGAATGTAGGAAAGAAATATAGCATGACATATATATATATATGTAAGAAATACATTATTATATACAGTGTTGTAATGGTTTGAGTCACAGAAGTGCTAGTGAGGAATTGATTTATAATTTCTTGTCTCACTGTATGCTGTGGGTCAAGGCTTCCAAAAGGCTCTCTAACATAGGATTTTTTCAATATACTGGTGCATTTATAAACACAGTACTTCAGTTACATTATACTTAAAAAGGTTTTCTGACTCTTTGCTTACAAGGAAGTCAATCAGTTAAAACTTTCTAAAGAAAGCTGTTCTTATTCTGCATATATATATGACATGAATGAGGGATGTAGTTACTGACAGGTAAGGGGGAAGGGCCAACAGTGGAAGCTAAAAGGAACATTAAATTCCTCTGTCCCCATTAATGTTATGTGGTATGTATTCTATGTCTTGTGACAGTCAATCTACTGTGCTTCTGCACAGTGTTCACACCTCCTTCCTAATCAGTACTGCATGTGAACTGAATCCTGCAGTAAACAATCCTCTGAAGTGAAAATCTGTAATATTCAGAGCAAGTTATAAATATAGAACATTTGTTGCACTAAAGATTCCAATATTTTGTGAGTCTTTCATTCTACGTAATAAAAAAATATAAAATAGAATGGAAGTTTATTATAACATTGAATTTAAAATGTCAAGTGTTGTCTTTAGATGTTTCCTGTAGACATGTGTATATATATATATATCCTTGAGAATATTATTTAAATTGTATTTATAATTGTGTAAGTAAGTATTTTACTGAACTTAATTCAAATGGAAGATTTTAGTCTGGTCAAAATGAATTATAACATTGAAATTTGACTAGTAAAAGAAAAAAAAAAGTTTTCCATTTTGAAAAAAAAAATAGGAAAAATTAGCATGATGCTGCTATGAAATCTTTTGAATTTAACAAAACTCCTCTTGCTAATAGGAAATTGTTTCATCCTGCTGTATTTCTTGAAACAGCAGTACTTCTTTCCACATGGCCAGTAATCAAACTCAAACCACACTTTAGAACCTCCGCTTGTTATTGGCCTGACCAAGAGGATATAGTCCAAGCAGTCAAATAGCAGTAAATTTGCAGCAATATAGTAACATACTCTAGCACCATCTAGCTTTACTTTCAGATAACTCATATCAGACAGATGTTCTTTGCTAATGGCAAGGGAGTTGTTTTGTCTGAACTGATCATAGACCAGTATCAGAAGCAAGTCATGTGGTCACAAAGAAACTCAAGAAGGAAGGTGCAATTTCCCTGCAGTCCTGTGAAATTTTGACTCAGGGTCTCTAAACTGCTTTTCAGTAGCAGACAAAAAAAAAACCAACCAACCAACATATAGATTATTTTGCATCTTATATTACTATTATTTCTTATCTAATGATTATAAGTTTCTTATTAACATTCTGATAGTGATACAAATGCTTTAGCGCTATTGTGCTGAATCTCAGATATAAATAACTAAAAGTTGTCTTACTTTTTCATGTATTCTATAATCCCAAGAATGAAAGTCCTTATTTTTACTTCTATATTCAATATAATTTACTTCAATGGGTCTAGTTGTGGGAGTATGCTAACAATTACAAAGAATATATATTTTCTAAAGTGAAAATAATATGGCATCCCTAAATGGCCAAGAAGGACAAGGAAGCAACCCAATTGAGGTCACACAGGATTAAGATTTGCCATACTCCACATTGTCCCCAGCAACCCAGACACCTTCTGTAAAATGGAGCACCTTCTTGCCATTGTGTTGATAGAATTGAAGTTGGGACAGTGCTCAAGCAATTACTCCCGTAAAGACAAATAGTGAACTTTTTGTTGAAAGAAGGAGCTGGAGTGATTGCCTAGAACCTGAACAGATGAAAACTCCTTATGCTGGTATTGCCAGATAAAGGCCTTTTAATACCAGATTATAGTCTATTTTTCTTCTCCTTTTCTTCATTATTTAGGAGTACCATAATATTCTAACTTCACAAACCATAGTTTGTCAGCAATCAAATATGAGAACTTAGCTGTGATTCAGGTAATGAAGATCCTTCTACCTGTATGTTTGTGTTTTCTGGATCAATCATTCTTAACATTGTTAATAGTAATATATTTCCCAGAAGTAAATTTTACTCTCCTATTCTTATAGGAAATAAAGAAGTGGAGAGACAGGCAAATATTTTGTCTCCAGAGTTGATGCAATAAAATCTGTAGAGCCTTTGGTTACAAGAACTCAAGTCACCAAGATGAGCCTTCCTTTTCATGATTTCTTTTTTTTTTTCATTGTGTTTGGAGATTCTGAATTGACCTTTGCTTTTGCTTGAATTTAATTTTACACAGTTGAAGGTTAAAAATAACTTTAGTTGAATTCAAAACATGTCAAAGTGTGCTAGCGAATGATGCTTGGCAAGTTGTTTTTGTTTTTCTTATTTTTCAGGATGCTCTGAAAATTAAACAAGACCACTGAAATAAGTATAAAGTTATTTTTTGAATCCTTCAAGTAACAGTAATGGAAATAATAAGCAAGTTAATATATTTACAATTACATGTTAGGAATCCTTAAAGCCCTCAGTCCTTTGGTGGAAAGATGTAGGTTTAACTTGGATATGCCATTATTCTTCCGGAATTTCAAATAAAATAAAAGTTAGTGTGTCCTGGTTCTGGCTAAGATATAGTTAATTTCCACCGGAAGCTGGGAGGGAACACAGCTGGGAGAGCTTACCCAAATTAGCTGAAGGGATATTTGTTACCATGTGATGTCATGCTCTGTGTAAAGTGAGGATGGCAGCTACAGGAATGAGTTGGGTGTCAGGATTCGCTGTGAGCTACTGTACTGGGAAGCATGTGCTTAATATTTTGTTATTGGTGTATTTTACCCTTCTATTCTCTCTTTCTTTGCTGTACTGTTAAATTGTTTTTATTCCAACCCATGAGTTTTCCCTTTTTTTTTCTCTCAATTCTCTTCCCCATCCCATTGCGGGAGAGGGGGAGTGTGTGAGCAGCTGCAGTGTATTTTAGTTGCTGAACAGGGCTAAACCATGAGACAGGGGTAACATTAATGTATTCCTTAGGGCTAAAGTAGAAACGTTAGGTTTTTTTTTCAGTTTCTGCTCTGAGCCTGAGATATTTTTTATATTTATGTCAGTTTTATTTAACATAATTATTTATAATACAAGATATAAATTTACGAATTCTGCTCAGAAATAAACTAAAAATATACCATTATAAATATACTCCTTTATCCAAACAAATATAAATATGGTTTATACCAAAACTATAAACTAAATAACAAATCTAGACGTATGTGCTCAAAATTCCAGACTCATGTTAATAAAGCACATTTCTAAGACAAACATATTAATACTCAGTATAATAGCAATCAAATGATCTCTGACTAAGAAAGGAAACAAACACACACATACAAAAATATCTTTGTGTACACATATATATATGTATTCATAATTTAAGGTCTCAATATTGTAACTGATCTTGTGACTCTAGGGGTTTCCCTGTGACTTCTGAAAATTAACAGTTGGCAATACAGTAATTTCTGCATGCATAAGCACTGCTTCATGACAGAAATAAAAATATGTTGTAAAAAGCTTTCAGTTAGTTTATTCTAAAAAAAACCAAAACACTCAAGCTGTGAACTGACATTCCTGCCCACTTTCTACAGTCAAAAAGAAGTGGCCAAATTTGCAGTAGTATTCAGAGGTGTTGGTTTTTTTTTTTGTTTGTTTGTTTTTATGTAATCCAAATTTCAATTCCATAGTTCTATTATTTAAGAGGAAAAAAAACCCAAACATCTAAATTATGGATTTGAAAAAAAAATATAACTAATAATAGCTATTAGATTTCTAATACATTCAAAACTAGTTCAGTCAGGACATACATCAAAGTAATTCACATCAGATGCTGGCTCAGTGCTTTCTCCAAAGAAAGAAAACGTAAACTGAAACTCAAATTCAAATTAACCTGAAAAATCTTTATTATGAAGTAATTTAAATCTTGTGTGACATAATGGAGTTTTTTTTTTCTGTACTATCGTATTCCAAATATGTATCTCACTATGATCTAGGAAAAAAGATACATTTGTAGCTACTTTTTTTTTTCCCCTCTATTGATGACTTTTACCTTTTTTTTTTTTTAATTGATGTTTCTTTTTTATAATTTTCCCTATACAATAACTTCTTTCACATAAGTAGACTACTACACTTCTGCTTCCTGAACACCAGCTGTGCTTCACTGGTAGTTATTGTTGTAAGTCCAAAGTAGAACAACTCAAAAACCATTCAGCTGACAAAACTCTGCTGTGCTGAAGCAGTAGGCCACCATCTGCATTTCTCTCCTGAACTCATTTTTAACTAATATATTGTATAACTGAACAATTCTACCCTATACTTGGTGAGCTTATTCTCTTTTCCTTCATAATTTCCAAACAGCTCATTTTTTTTCCTTGCTATTATCTCCACAAGACTGCAAATTCCACAGAGCTGCAGGTGACTTTTAACAGAAGTGAGGAATGGATACAATGGATAATTTAAAGCAAGATAGACCTCAGCAGAAAGGGAAAGTTGCCTGCAGAGTGAATGTGTCTGAATTCTAATGATGCTTTCTCTATTGGAGTTTCTGTCCTGCTCTGTTTTGAAAGATGTAGTTATTCTCATGTACTTAATTTAATCTACCATTTCTGAACTCACTGCCAGATTTCCAGATCCCTAAAATTATCATCTTAACATCTGTCTTTTTCTTCCTTTTTATCATTGCAGATAGAATTAAAGTTTTTATCTGGTACAGATCTTGGTTTTTGTCTCTGCCTCTAACAGCTTGGTAAGCAGCTTCACACCATCCTTTTTCATATTCGCATTTAATGCCAAATCCCTTTCTACTGGAATCCCAGAGGGCCGGGAGAGGGGGTGGGAATGGAAGGGAAGAGTTTAGCAGTTATGTCCTGCAAAGGAAATAATCTGTTATGCAAAAGCAGCATGTGGTGTTCAGTTCTCAGAATTGCATACAGAACTGTGCTTTTTCTCTTACCCCCTGACCTTGAAAATATCAAAGGAAATGGAAAGCTGAGAAGCTACTATATATGAAAGGCTGACGCTGTGGTATAGAGTTTTAAATGTAACCGTGATTTGAGGATGGGCTTATTTTGGATCCAAGTTTGTTTTGTTTTTTTTTATTTTAAAATGTAAACTCTTTTTAACCAGTCATGATCCTTAAGTTAGCACAAGTCTGAAAAATTACAAAAAATGTAAAAGTAAATACTGATATTCCACAAAATGTACTGAATAATATTTATGTGATTGACTTTTACCACCATAAACATTCATCTAATGTAAAACATCACCACCTTCAAAGAAACCCGTTAGAAATCCTTACAGCCAATATAAACTGAGGAGTGAAGGAAGGGTTTGTATCTTTCATTATTTTTCAAATATAGCTGGAAAGCAGCTCATATTTGGTCATGCTAAATAAGTTTGCAAATAAAGACAGTTTAACCTCCAACAACCTTGGACCTGTTGGAGGGGGTCCACAGGAGAGCCACAAAAATGATCAGAGGGGTGTAACACCTCTTCTGTGAGGACAGGCTGAGAGAGTTGGGGCTGTTCAGCCTGGAGAAGGGGAGGCTCCGGGGAAACCTTATTGCAGCCTTTCAGTACTTAAAGGGGGCTTATAAGAAAGATGAGAAGAGACTTTTCAGCAGGACTTGTGATAGGAGAAGGGGTAAAGGTTTTAAACTAAAAGAGGGTAGATTTAAGCTAGATATAAGGAAGAAATTTTTTGCAATGAGAGTGGTAAAACACTGGAACATGTTGCCCAGAGAGGTGGTGGATGCCCCATCCCTGGAAACATTCAAGGCCAGGTTGGATCGGGCTCTGAGCAACCTGATCTACTTGAAGATGTCCCTGCTCCTTGCAGGGCTGGTTGGACTAGATGACCTTTAAACGTCTCTTCCAACCCTAACTATTATTTGATTCTGTGATTCTCAATATACTATAGAAAACTATGAAATAAAGGAGCAGCTGAGGTGCTGATATCTTTTTACTACTGGAACAGTGTATATGGATAAAGTCTTAGAGGTACCACTTAGGTCAGGGTTGAATTTGAAATCAGCCCCAAGACAGGAAACTTAAGGTAAGGAACTAAACTCCTTTTCATCTTTAAATATTAAAACAATACTCTGAAATCTTGGGGAAAAATATGCCACAGCACCCCTTGAAATCCTTCTCCCATGACAGTCCAGACTGCTGGATTTATTCCAGTGTACTAATACCTCTTCCCTATCAAGGTGGATAAATTTCTGTATGAGCAAGAAGGGCTAGGGAAAAAAACTAACAATGGGAGTCACAAGGTGTTTCTGGATGCTGGTATTTACTTGCATTGTTTTGGACAGGTGTAAATGCTAATTTCAGAACTGTCTGGTTAAAAATAAAGAAGTGTAGTAGAAGAATTGTTATAACATTTTGAGAAAGATTTATGCTCTAGAGAGGATATATGGTTGACATTAATATATATTTAAATATTAAAAGGTTTAAATGCAGGATAACCACACTGGATAAAGAAACATGTTTCAGTGGGGCCTCTGTGGATTTGCCCATGCAGCTGCATTCTTCTAGATAGTGAACTGCTTGTTTTACATGAGGTTAACAAGACTACAGAAAAGTGTAGGTAGTCAACCAGCTATGTAGATATGTCAAGGAATTGAAGCACCATCCATAAACTGTGGACATCTAGTCATGTTTCTAAATAGTCCATTTATACTTATTCCGTTTATTATGGGGTTTTTTTTTATTAGTTTGCTGAATCCACTTCTCTTATACTATCCAGATTTTATTTCACTATTTATCCAAAGTCTTTTTATATCTCACAAAAAAAAAATATCTCTACATATCTTCTTTATATACAAGGAGATCAATGTCTATTAATGTACACATAAACAATGAAACAATACATTCTATAGTGTCTATATTGTTGCACATAGACTCATGGTAAAAGTGCTTGCTAAAAAAGAAAAAAAAAAAAATTGGGATGCCTTACATAGGGTAATACTCACACTGGCAATGAAACATCTTGAAGAGGACAACTAGAAGCTGTCTGGGTGTTTACCAGAGACTCCATTGCATAATTCAAGTGATAAACCCTGACGTTTTGCCAAATCCTTACAATCCAACTGGATCATGGTCCCACATAGCACTTCACGTTATGTATGACCAATTTCTAGTATCTTAAACTGTGTACAAAACATTTGCTATCTTATCTACACACAAAATGCAGTCCTATATGAGCACTCCTACATCTGCAGAAACAATTTCTACTACCTATTTAAACTTATCTGCATATAGCTTAAGTAATTGTACATCAAAGAGTTCTTGGGATGACTAGATTCTCTACCCAGGATGGAAGTTAAGAATAGAATTGCTGTCATCACTTGGCCTACGCACAGTAGGAGCTGCCTGCGGAGTTTCCAAGGCTGTCTCAAATTCCCACCTGGAGAGCTACTGTAACATTAGCCAAATGCTTTGTTGTAAAGATAGTGGGAATAGTGGTAATCAATAATTTTCTCTGAAGTTGGTCCCGTGTCTCAAATCTATCCATTGCCTCATCAATGCAGAGGCTAGCTGCATAACTCCTTGGGCCACCTTAGGAATTGCGTTGAAAGTACTTGGTTTACACACAGCCACTGAAGCACAGAGTTATCATGTTAGGACAAACATGAATTTAATCTTTGTAACACAGTTGTAACTTAAGTTTCATAGGCCTTAGCATAATGTATTCTATGTAATTTTAGATTTTAGGAAGAACTCCTGTTATAATGAACAGCAATCTTGCACTATTATCAATAGCAAAGTAGAACCTGGTATTTAATATGATTAAAATAATTATGACGTGAATAAAAAGGATCTTGCTGGCAATGTATTTCTATCATTCCTGTATTCCCAATAGCAATTCTGACAGGATTTAAGAGATCTGTCCTCCCTATTGACTTCTCTAATACCACTATACTTCGAAGCTGTTTATAAAAGTGTCATTCATTATTTAGGATAGATTAATATCTTAAATATTATTTTAAGTAGTTGCATAATGTGGTGATAGTAACATGCTCTTATTCTTCAGAGTCAGGATAAAAAAAAATAATGCATGTATGTAAAGATATTACACATTTAATCTCCTCAAAAGATCTTTATTTCTCAGTGAGGGTCTTTTTTTTTCTATGGGCTTAATATAAATTTGAACACAGACTTAACTGAGATTTTTGAATGTCATTTGCATACCAGTAGAATGCAAACCATATGGACTGCTTTGCTGTAAATGTTTTAAGATTCTTTGATAAGCCAAGTCAATGCTAGTATCATATTAATAGGTAGGTGATAAGACGGGAAATAGAGAGGTTTTATTCAACTGTTATGTTTTTTTTCAGAAACAAATTGTCAAATCACCTAGAAATATGGTATTGCTTTGTATATGTGTACGAAATGTTTGAATGTTTGCATAACACCTATCCTATTATCTGCAAACTAGGTATTACGGATTATTTTGCATTTAAAAGTTGCTTTATTGCAGAAATATTTAAGAAAATTATTGAATGTATTCATAAGACAAAATGCAAAAGTTTGTAGTGTTATTAAAAAAAACATAAGTGAGGAGGAAATTTTTGGTAATCACGTCAGTTCCCTGCAACAACAAGCATTGCTTTGCATACTTCATATTGAAAAAAATAAATATTTCCCTCCTTGCCCTACTGAAAGACTTTTCCAGAACCTTACATCTCTAAAGCTCCTAATTTCACATCTGAATTTATGCATTCTATACTAGTTTCTCCTTGTGCCACCACTGTTCTTAAGAACAAAGTTTTTCCTCCCGTGTGTTTCACCCCATGAGTGTTTATAAACAAGAATCATACTCATCTCAGTCTTTGTTCTGTTCAACTAAGTCAAAGGCTTCTTATCTTCTCTCATAAAATAAACTAGTTTACTAGCCCTCTTCACTTCCAGTTTTTATTTCTTTTCATTGTATACAGATGACAGGAGAGTGTAACTTATTCTGACATAGTCTCACCGGTAAATTGAAAAATGGCTTGAGTACTCTCTTTTGTTACTGGAAGTATCTCTGTCATTTTTCTTAGGGTTTTCATTTTTAATAATTGCATTATGTATAGGGTTTCTCATCATACTGTGATCCGTGAAGATGACTGCCTTTCTCTGCTTTTCATTTGTCTCCAGCTGACCTTTTTCTGGCTTACAACAGTGGTTCCTGGGACCTTGCATTTTATACTACTTTCATTTCATTTCTACTATCCAAGTGTTTAAGGTCATAAAGTTCTTTCTATATGAAATCCTAGATGTTGCCTCCCAAATTTTAACCACAAATATTCAAGTGCAAGGTACGTGATCACACGAAATTTAGGTGAAATGAAGAAATACACCTTGTAGTCAAATCCAAGAATTTTGTGTTAGTCTCAAAGCAGTATAAACCTTAGCAGTTTAGTAAAATAATTACTGGTTCAGTTACAAAGATGCTAATGCTTCTACTTCAAATTATCCAGTTATTACATCTAATTTCCAATAATGCCATCCAGATATTTTCTAAGATTTACACCTTTGGTGTTATTCTGACCTCTACACTGCCCATATGTGTTCTTACTATTTAGAAAATGGAGGAGGTTGCAGTGTCTTCAGCATCCCAAGTTCATTTCTGAGAGTACTGTGTTGTTAGTATTGATAGTTTCTTCCTCCTCACACAAGGCCTGCTTGAGGTTATTTCTATGTTTGTTAACATGGGTTGCTTACTTGCTCTTTGAAATTCCCCAAACTTACTGTATTTCATATATGTTAAAGACTTGTTCTCTGTTTTCTTTGTTATTACTAAAACCAGTTTTACCCAGGTCAGAAGGCTGTGTTCCTTCATTGTTGAGTAATTGACCATTTGTGATTTACAATTATACAATTGGTGCCTTTGTTCTTTTCTTGTACTTATACTTTTGGGAGATCTGTGTGTTTCACAGGTCTCCTTTGTGGCACGTCATCCTTTACAACCTGTCAGAGTCTTACAAGGCATTCAACAAATTTGAAGGTTTTTTTTTATCATGAAGCAAACCGCCTGGTGGGTAGTGTTAGAGAGTGAGGCAGCAGCTCAGAAAAGAAAAAGACTGATTGGGAAAAATCAGAGTGGCATTCACAAAGTCTTCTCTTGTTCTTAGTTAAGAAGGGAAAAAAGAAAATAATATATTTTTCTATCAAGACTATAATACTCTTATTAAATAAATATGTTAATATTGTGGATCTAATCTCAGCTGATTAATTTTCAACATATTATTTTATTCATCTGCATCCCTTTTGACCTGTTGCCTCAAAGCATATGTCACCAGTGACTGTTGACTCTCTTTTTTTTTTGCACAGTCTGACTCTCGTATACGGCCATAGTATAATCTTTGGAAATTAATGTGCTGAACAAAAGCCGTTTCCTACATATTTTCTTACAGGACTTGAGGATTAAAAATGTATGCATTATGCTACTTAGTAAAATTTTTAATGTAGTTATGCAAACAGGTGATATTTTTTACTTGTACTTTCATCCTTTTGATTCCTATATATCACTTGTATCATGGGTTTTCATGGTCTTTGTGTTCTTTGCATTGAGTATCTTAGAAACATTCTGCACCTTGACTTTATTGCTCGCTCACCACTCCCCTTGCCTCATGCATAGGAAATGAAGTCAGTAAATGGCCATAAACTACCAGATAACATTAAAGCAAATCAGATTAAAATAGAGATTTCATACATTTCTTGTCACTAAAATGTTCTTTATCAGAATTAGATGAGTCTGTTGTTTACGTGGAATACTCCTATAGCAATCTTAAAAATATATCTGGCACTACATAAGTCAATAATTGTCCAAAATTACTTGGATTGATTGTAAGAATGACAATTAAACTTTATTTAATAGACTGGAAAGTAGTACAGAGCAAAAATGCAAGCACCACTTAAAGCTTTTATGGGACACAAAGACCAACCAGGCACCCAGCTCTCATTGAAAGTAAATGGGAAATGGTAGCATAAAATTGTTTATACCTTTGAAAATCTCTTTCATAAAACAGTTTGCCTCCAAGTGATCAATCTTCACAAGTTTTAGTCTAAAGGAACTATTTTTAACTTAATGAAATATGGGTATAATACCTTGTCTTAGTTATTCCTTGCATGTTGACAATCTTGACTAATGTTCCTCTATCCTTCTCATCCATTATTACAGGATATAATACAAATTATTGGGAGTTATTACAGAGTCAGATAGAGGGAACATAATGCTCTGTTGTCTGGTGTAGTTTTTTATTCCTGAGCAAAGTAAGTGTGCACACTAACAGATTGTAGAATCATAGAATGGTTTGGGTTGGAAAGGACTGTTAAAGATCATCTAGTTCCAACCATGCTGCCTTGTGCAAGGACACCTTGCACTAGACCAGGTCACTCAAAGCTCCATCCAACTTGGCCTTGAATGTTTCCAGGGATGGGACATCCACAATTTCTCTGGGCAACTTGGGCCAGAGGCCAGAGGCCAGTGCCTCACCACCCTCACAGTAAATCTTTACGACTGATCTAAACCTATCCTCTTTCAATTTAAAGCCATTACCCCTTGTCCTATCACACATGCCTTTGTCAAAAGTCCTCCAGTTTTGTAGTTGCAAATGAAAGCCTTTTCATAGGGTTAGACTGTGAATAGAGTGGTGAAGGAGATTGCTCAGGAGGTGGGATGGTGGGCTAACATCTGACCATCACTTCCCTGCCCTTTCTATTTGACCTTAGACCAAATATTTCATCCCGGAATATGGAAGATGAAGATAGTATATTCTTTCTTCCACTTTACACTCATTTTCTGTAGTCACAGTGTCTTAGACACAGAAGAATTAGGAACGTCAGGTTCCATTTCATATTTGAAAAATAATTTTAAAAGTTTAATATGTTGTTACTCAGATCAGTTTGTATTGTGCCAGTGTCTTCAGCCAAAGTAACATGCTGAATAAATTTCTGATAGTAAATCTGGAAATTCACAAAGGAAGTTGCATTTAAAAGGTCTTTTTCTCCCTTATATTGTGTGCAGTAAAAATACTGTAGTAGGCAAAAGTTTCTGAAAGATGAGTCATTGATTACTGATAAAAACTTGCTGGTTCCTAACGCAAAAAGTAAGTTGCTCAAGAGCAGTCCCTGCACACGAGCCTTGTTATTTTGTATATATTGTATCAGTGTTGTATTAGCAGCAAACTCACTGAGAGGAGGCAAGTACACTCCTTTAAGCTAGTAATGCCTAGGACAATTTCAACTGCCTAGCATGAGTCAAATATTGAACCTGTTCTGTATTATTCTGAAAAAGACATGGTGGTACTTTTTTTCACTTTTTCATCCAATAGGTACATGATAATAGCTGTCACAAAGGGCATAACAGACACAGGCTGACTTTGATCCTGAATTCAAGGACCAGAGCCTGTGTTTCCATTGAGATTCACTAATTACTAGTCTGAAGGTTATGCAGGAGAGAAGTATCCTCTCAATTCCTTCTGACAAAGCTGCTCCACTATGCATAAAGTTATTAAATATTAACTTGGCTTGCGAGCATATGTAAGCCTGATTTTATAACTTGATGGTTAGAGTACTCTTCTAAAATGAAAGAGAGGTATAACTTCTTTTAATTCTAATGAGCTTTTTATTATTGGATTTAAGTATTTGGGGAGGAGGGGGAGAAAAAAAAAAGAAATAAATGAAATTAAGAGTAGGATTAATTTCTTCTAATTTTAAGGTATCTACAGTACTCAGCTGTTCCAAGGCTAGCCTCCACCCCTGGTTATCAAAGGCTTTGGTTTTGTGGATCTTCTATCATAACTGCCAACTTGATGTGGCATCTTGTATTTCCCCGGAGCATCTGAAATAGCCCTAGCCTCCAAAGTTAAGGCAAGTGAACTGAGCATCTAATCAATACAGCCAATTGTGCTTCCCGAGTTATTTGTCTCACCATATAATACTCTTGGTCAAATGAACAGTTTCACTAACCATATAACCTACAGGCCTTGTTTGATTGACCTACCATAAGTATCAAGTGCTAATTAAAATTACCTAGTGTATCTGAGACATTTCCTTGGCACATGCAGGCTCTGTGGAAACTTTTACTCCTTATATTCAGTTTACGTGGCAAGGCTTTGGGAGGACTACGGGGGGTGGCTTCTGTGAGAAGATGCCAGAAAGTGTCCTTCCTCATGTCCAATAGAGTCAATTCCAGATGGCTCAAAGAGGTACTCACTGCTGGCCAAAGCTGAGCCTATCAAAGTAATAGTGCCTCTGCAGTAACACATTTAAGAAGGGGTAACAAACACTGTACAACAGCAGCCAGGAGAGAGAGAGGAGAGAGAATATGTGAGAGAACCAACTAGGCAGACACCAAGGTCAATGAAGAAGAAGGAGGAGGTGCTCTAGGCCCCAGAGCAGAGCTTCCCCTGCATCCCCTGGTGAAGACCATGGCAATATAGGTTGTTCCTCAGCAGCCCATGGCAGTTAATGGTGGAGCAGATGTCCATCCTGCAGCCCATGAAGGACCCCATGCTGGAGCAGATGGATGTATCCTGAAGGAAGCTGTAGTCTGCCCATGACAGAAACTGCAGCTAGTGGACAAAAGCCCATGCAGGATTAGATTTTCTGGTACGACCTGGTGCCCCTGGGGCACCCATGGTGGAGCAGTTTCTGAAGGACTCTGCATAGGCTAGCATTGGAGACAGCATAGCTTTAAAGAGCTCACAAATTTTTAAATAATCTCATATCTAAAGTTGGACAAAACACATTTCAGGGATAATCAAGAGAACAAAGAATTGCTGTCTATTATTACTATTGAAACTTTTTTTCTGTATATTAGTACTAATTTCTTCTTTTCTGTTTTTTTTTTTTTTTTTTTTTTTTTTTTTTTTGCTTTGTTCTGTAACAATTTAATCTGAACTGATAATAAATATTTGGATGAACTGTTAAGATTTCAGTCATACAAACTATGCATTCCTGGATTTTTTTTTTCCTGTTTGCCCACAAGATTTTCACTGTAACCAGCTGATAGGTAAAACAAAACTAGTGGTGACTCATGGATTATTAACTGGCAGCTAAAAGCCAAGAAAACACCCTAGCACATCAGAAATGGCTTCAAAAGTCATATTTGGGAGCAAATGAGTCAAAGCCCTTTTGGCTGTAGTATAATCTTACCTCTAGAGAGATAGCTAAGGCGTATACTGTTTTCAGATACTCACAATGACTCATGCTATATTATCAATGCCATGAAAAAGAGCTATAGAAATACTAGTTTTAAATAATGTTAGTGCTAATTTATTCGTACTGTTTTCTTTTACACAAAGTAGTTCAAACTACTAAAGCCTCTAGTAATGTAATTTCCACTTGCATGATTTGGGGAAAGCATGTCAATTATGGAAATCAATGAATAATTTGTGATAAATTGATCCCTATGATATCCCTGTAAGTTGACTAACACTAAATATATGTTCCAATTGATTAGATCTTAAGATGCAGGCACTTGGTAGTGGCAGAAAACTGCATACATCAGGGAGGATGTTTATAGAAGTAACATTCATAAATTCATACATAGATATCTATATATATTTATATATGTATGTATGCATAGATGTTTTGTTTCTACTTTCTCATCTCCTTCCAACTTCTCCTAGCCACAATCTCCTTGATAGGTCAGTACATGAGTCAAACGGCAAAGATATTAATGGATTCAATGGAAGTGCTGGACCTACCAGTTTTTTAAGATGTTACAGATTTGACTGCTGTCTGAGTGTTCATGATGATTGTGGCAGAAGATTTCAAAGTGGATGCAACATGGTGCCCTGATGTAACTAACTGGAAAAAGTCATATATGTTCTGCAGAAGCTAACATTATATTCCCTTTTAACAGATGGAAAAGATTATATGGGTCATAAGGCCTTAAAAAAACCCAGGCCTTATATTTTTCAGGACTGCCTGTTTCCCAGGATCTGCAAATAAAAGACTGAAGCCTTTAAGAAAGTCTCAGTGTTTTATAGCTTCAAATGTGAAAATTTTCTGATAAGAAATAGAAAAAAAAGAAGAGGAGCTCACTCAAATATTTTTCCTCAAGGAGGTTGCATGCATTCATTTTCTTTCAAAATTACTAGAAGATTTTTCTTTCAAAAAAAAAAAAACCTCAACAAAACCTCTCCACTCTTAAAGAGGTTGAACTTCAAGGGAATTGGAAACCAATGAGGAAATGCAGTACTCTATATGTAAATAACCCACTCAGACACTTTGTGAATATCTCTCAGTCTATATGTAAATTGGTAGATTTTTTTTTCAGTAATGCTTTTTTTTTTTTTTGAAGATTGCTAAAAAACATCTTTCCCATATCCATATTTTCTCATGTTGTAAGAATCTTTCTAAGAAATACTAGTAATCCTGGCAAGGGAAGAATCTAGCAAGACTGTGTACAGTATCCATTTTCTATTCAGCCTGAAGAGATATGCTTGCTTGTAGCACTTTGTGCACTATTTATGGAACCATAAACCCAACAAAACAATAATGAGCAATTTTTAACTAGCAGAATAAAACTATTCAATACATCTAATTTGATGCTAATCTAGATGCAAAAGTACCACAATCCACTGTGGAATGTATTACAATAATTGTGTTTGATTTGAAAATGTCTTTATTGTAAAGCTAACCCTGGAAATCTTTCTGGAGTATTTTCATGCAGGAAATTCTTTGTCTCTTTCAAGATGGAAATGAAGTAGAATTGAAGAATATCAATTTATCCTGAGAGGTACAAAATGCAATGAGAAGGGAAACTGAGATGTTTATAAAATTGCCATGGTGCATAAATGCGTGAAGTATTTCTTATTTTGTGTTTAAAACATTAGCTCGTCCTTCAAAGTCATATTGTCTGCCTTTTTCTGTCCTGACTTTCTCTTTCTGCTTTTTTAACTAGATGGTTCTGGACTACTTTTTCATTATTATTACAATTGTTATTAGTATTGCTAAATAGTTAATATTAGAACATAATTTGCCTTTGAAAATTAATACATTAATTTTGCAGTGCTTCCACATACTATATTTTGAGGGCAGAGTAATATTGGAAATTTCAGCATATGTGCTCCACGTTAATTTCCCGCATTGTTAACCTTTTTGATTGCCGTAACTCCACTAATTCAAAGGACTTTCAGTAATGGAAAAATAGAGTGTAACAGTAGTGCTGAGTTAGCCCTTACACGGAGAAAGCAAAAGTTTATCTTCAAAAAACATGAATCATATTGTTGTTCTATTTAAACTTTGAGAGGTTTTACATAGAGGTTATCATGGTATAACACAAAACCCCTCTCTCTTTTCATGTAAAGTCAATTTAATTTTAGTGAATAAAGTCAACACAGTTAGGGTTTGAAGCCTAATATGAAAGTAGATATCTTCCTAATCTACTTAAGTAGATGTCTACTGAACACACTCCTACTGAAGAGCCTCACTTGCTCTTGGCCTTGTGAATATTTGCCACTTAATCATCTTATAACTCACTATGCTCCTGCATCTGTAACTGACACCTGCTCAGACTGCCTGTTTATGAGCCTACATATAGTTTAAAGCAGACTATATGCATTTTTTTTCTTATTGTACACAAAACTTGATTCTAGAAAGAAGATTTCAAAAAAGAAATTTTTCATTGACCAAGTGAGACATACACAGAATTTAATTCTGTCCCAGGAAGGTGCTGTGGTGAAAGTATGACATTTTTATGCCTAGAAAAGCTATGTAAGGTTATTTTTAGTTCCTTTTATGGCTCCCTCTGAGTCTTGTATGGCTTGACTGAAGATAACTAAGAGATCCTAGTTTTTCAAGTGGAAGGATACAAAATTAGTCCCAATACTGTTTTTTAATTCTCTAACATAATTATTATGATTCCACATTTGACTTGTAGTAATATGTAGGGTCCCCAGTCAGGAATTAGGCTAGGCATGCTGAACTTATTTGAAGAAAAGACTGTCTTTCTTCCTCCAATGGTTAACAAAAAAATGTTCTGCTCTCACTTAAGATGACCAACATAAATAATTTTAAAATTAGCAGTGAGTTAGTGATGTTATCACTCAGATTCATATACATAATTTTATGGTATCTAATTGAGAAACATAGCTTGCAGCTAAAGATGGGAAGCTGCATTTGGCTACTTTTCATTTTCCGTGTGGTCTGTCTTCTTTTCTGTGGTATATTTCATCATGCTATGAACAAAACAGTAGAGAATCAGGCTTAAGGTATTTCATGTTACTTTTCCAAATCTGTCATTACACACTGATTGTGTAGCCAGTTTTAAATGTCATTCTTAAAATAGGGATAAATTTCCCTTCAGATGTGGGAGAGGAGTAGGTGTGAAGTCAGGGGATACATTTTTCTTGTGTCGTGTAAATGTAAATGAAGGTTTGTATTGCTGTGTATAATATAAAGCAGAGGAGAAACATACATAAATGTTTTCTTAATCTCTAGTACATACATTTATCTGCCTAGAATGAGATCAAGCAGACATATACACACGAGAAGTGTGGAAATATACAAGTAGTCATTGTGGCACTGTGTAACTGCATGGTGATGTGGTGGGTTGACCTATGTTGACTGCCAGACACCAATCCAGCTGCTCTCTCACTCCTCTTCCTCAACAGGGCGGGAGAAGAAAAATAAGATAAGAAAGCTAGTGGGTTGAGATAAAGATAGGGAGGTTATTTACCAATTATCATAAAGGGGAAAATAAATTTGACTTGGGGCAAATTAATTTAATGTATTGCCAATTAAAATAGATTTGGGAAGCAAGAAACAAAAGCTAAACCACTTTTCTCCCACCTCCTCCTTTTTTTCCCAGGCTCAGCTTCACTCCTCACCCCCCCTCCAAGCAGCATAAGGAAATGGGGAATGGGAGGATGTAATCAGTTCATAACAGGTCTTCTCTGCCACTCCTTCCTGCAGTCCTTCAGGATAAGCCTGCTCCAGTGTGGAACTCTCCTCAGCCTCTCCTTAGAGAATATCCACCTTGTCTGGCATGGGGTTCTCCAAGGACTGCAAAGGAACAACCTGTTTCACCACGATCATCTCAATGGGCTGCAGGAGAATCTCTGGTTTTGCACCTAAAGGACATCATCCCTCACCTTCTCCACTGACTTTTATTGTTATTCTTTTTTTTTCACCTGGTTGAGTCATAGTCTAATTACATGCGACAGGGAAAGGTGTGCATGACACTCCTTATACTCACAATTTGCTTTTTTCCTTCATAAATTAATGTGTTTTTTTTTTTTAAAAAAAAAAAAAAAGAAACAAAAACGAAAACCCAACCCACTAGTGTTGCATTAGGACTGAATAAAGACACACTGATTTTAACTGAAGGAGAATTCCTTATCTGAGTTTTAAAATACAAATGGAGTTCTGACAACTTTAGGTAGGTAACGATCCACTTCATGGATTGTATTTCAGCAATTTTGTAGTCTGTATCTTATCCAGACATGAAGTCTGTGCAAAAGTTCCACTGCTACAAATGGCTTTGGACTAGAGCCTTCTAATTAAAAGTGTATTCTTAGATAGTGGTCTTGAAACAGATTGCCATATACATTACCTGTCTTGTTTACAATGTAATAATATAATATTATGGCAATATGCTTACTTCTATGAGCAACTACCAAGTATATCAGTCATTTTCATTATGTTATAACCTTTACTTCATTTTCAGTTGTTTCATTTTTTTTTGTATGATGGCTTAATTGATTTTAAAAAAAATAATAATCTATCTCTATCTACTTTTCTATCCCCTGTCCTGTCACTCTGGCTCAACTTGCAACACTGAAGATATTTCTTCTTCATTCAATTACTGTCCTTCTCCCTTGCTTTTTTTTTTTTTCCCCAATACCCACTAACATTTCTTATGTTCTTCTCAACACTTTGTACTTATCCTTTGATTCTTTTACTACAAATATCTTGACTGCCTTTCTAGTTTTCTACTTATTTTCCACTTCCTTACCTCTGTTTGTGGTTGTATCAGACCTCTTCACACTCATCCCATCTTATAGTTATGTCTTCTCAATTTCTTTTTAAATCACTCATTTGGTGTGTCAAGAACTGTTGACATGAAAGGACTAAAATGGCAGTGCACTGGATTTTTAGGAGGCATTTTGCAGCCCTCTACTTTTCTGATAATTAATATGAAACTCTTTCATCAACTTTTTCAGTTCTGTTTCATCTCTGAATTTAGTCTTTGTGTGGACTGGGTGACAAATAATCTAGGCCTCTATCTTCCTTTTTCCTAAGAAAAAGGGAGGGAGGAAAGGGTGATGCTAAATCTCTCTGAGATCTTCATACTCAATTTCAGCAGAAGGATACAGATTATTAACCCTACAGAACTGAGAGATCCATAATAAAAGCAAAGTAAAACTCTCTCCTCCCAGTATGAAACCTTTTCTTACAGTGTTTCTCAAGGATAATATATTCAATGAAGTACTGTATTAATTCCTCTCTTGTACTATTTTGTTCACCTTCAGCGGGTGCTAAAATTATTTTTCTGTGGATGTAGAATAAGGAGAAGTGATTAGCGTTTCTTAGGGAGCAGTTATGGGGGGGGTGAAAATTTTTTTTCTGTATGCATGCATGCCTTTAGGAGGGTTAAATGGAGAGAAATCTATAGGGGGAACAGGAAGAAAGCCAAGGGTAAGCCTTATGGGGAGCCAGTTCACTAATACATAGGTCGCAGCATACTCTCTACACTAAATTACAGTATTTGGTTATCTGTAATAAGCTTCAAGCCCCTCATACTAGCTATAATCAAGTATATTCTATTCCATAGGAACGGAAATTTACAACTGAAAGTGGTTGATGAGCTGCCTTACCGATTGTGAGTCAGCAGCTATATAAAGTTGAAGAAGATACTAAAAAAGATGTAGAAGAATGAGACTTCCAAAATAGAAATACCTTGTTTTAACCAATATTTAAAACAGAACTTTTATTGACATTTTATTATGATTAAATGAAAGTTCTTTTCTTGTTATGGCTTTCATTTCTTGCTGAAAAAGTCTGATTTCCAATTAAAATAGTAACTGTTAATAATTGTACACTGAAACCAGGTTCTATGAGATATCAAGACAGACTGAAGGCAAATGGCATCTCAGACATGGGCTAGGGAAACATCTCAGGAGCTGGGCATTCATCCAGTCCTGAGAAACAGAGAGCATTTTCTGCATTGCCTTGATGATTCTCTAGCTGTTTGCTTCCAAAGAATGCAAAACATAAAATGTATGACAAAGTCTTGTGGCTTTCTGGGTAGCACTTTTATGGCAATGCATGTAAATTGCATGTACAAAACATTAAAAAAAACCCAAACAAGTACAGATACTTAGTTAAAGAAAAAAATTTAAAGTAATTGCATAGAATCTAACTAACCTTCCCCCAAAATAACCTAAAACCTCCCAAAGGGCTATGGATTGTCTTCTTTTCTGCCTTTTATCCTAAGTATTTCTATGTCACAGTGCTAAATGTTCTAATTAAAAAAAAAAAAAAAAGCAGTATTCTAAATGAAATTT
>WHYT01017722.1:128897-143763 GCA_009806455.1 Tetrax tetrax | reverse complement strand
TCTCTATTTTTTGCTAAAGGCTTCAATAACTGTGAGACGGGATATCCTGTTTTTGTACACCTCGCCCAGAATAGAGCCAGATCCCGTGCATGAACTCAGACCCTTGCATGCACACCACTGCCAAATGACTGCACAACAGAGGCCAATTCTGGGGGATGCAAAATGACTTTGTGAACACTGTCTTGCTGGACATTAAGTAACAACATGCCTCAAATAACCACACGGCTTACAGGGAACAAGCAAGCTTTGCATTTGCAGAGGGATCACCACCACCACCATGGAGACAGATAGGCAGGATGCAGCAACCACAAACTCCTCTGCCTATGTCTGAGTCTTCACAGGTGTGAAACGACAGGTGGAAAGCACCTGTCCTCCTATGATGGAGGGACCCGCAAAGGCCCCCAAAGTGTCAAGGAGGAGGGGCCACTGCAAAGGACTACAAAAAGGGTCGCCGCATAAATCCTTGTGTGAATGTCCACCTCACCCACTAAGATGGACTTTTGGGACGCCTGTTCTCCATGGTAGCATTTTCACCCTTTTGAGACGTCCACCCCACCCACTCTGTAAGATGGACTTTTGGGATGCTGACTCTCTGTGGTGGTATTTCCTCTCCTCTCTTTCACTTTCCATGTCCACTCCACCCATTCCCTCTCTTTCCCTCCTCTACCCTCTCTCTCTCCCCCCCCCGCTCCTCTCATTCTCTTTCTCTTTCCCTCATTACCCTTTGCATGTGAATGAAATAAAGAATCAATATATGCGTTTGACACCATTGTGTCTTAATTCTGTGACCAAGAATTCACACCTCTCACAACCAGACCTTTATCGGTTTGTGACACTTGCCTAGCTGACACTACACTTGAAAATTGTCAGAGTGTTTCTTCCAGCATACTTGAGAACAAGTTTCCTTATTAGCAATAGTATTTTGCCTCTGGTATATTCTTGGGAGTGCTGCGGGACAAAACTAGTTTATAGACCACACAGGAAAGCTAAAACTTAGAAGTTCTTACAGACTCCACTGCTACATCTGAATGACTGGATTCAGAAACAGCTTCATTTGGAATTGTCCTAACAGATAGTACCATCACCCTGCCATTAGTTCCCACATGCCTTCATTTGCAGACTCTTAAAAGTCTCTGAGATAGGCAAGATACTCTGCTTCTTACCTACTCAGTTTTGATATTGCCTAAGGAGAGGTGAACACTGGGTACAGAGTTCCAAAGGTCTGCCTAACAGTCACCTGTATCATAATGCAATTTATCACAATTACTCTTACTAGCTATATCTGATTCATTACTCACTCAGGTCATTTATACCTCCCAAAATATAAGGCCGGAATAATCAAGAGCAGAATCTGTGAAAAGCTCTAGGCAGCAACACTGGCTAAAGTGTTGGTTGATGCACAGAGATACATATCTGGGTAGAAGCTTAGCAGGAGTGGGTGTTCATTTGGCTGCAAATACCATGCCATTATGGGATTCACTTTTATGCCCTGAACTGCACTGCTAACACATCAGATGGGGAGAAGTGAAACATTGTCAGATTTGTCCTCATGTGGCTCCTTCAGAAGCCCATTGCTTCCAATCTGTGCACTGACCAACCTCTTCTCTGAGTACATTAGAAAATATGGTTCAGAGCATTCAAGTTATCCTCACAGTGTTGAGATTGCACAGCATCAGTTTGCAGAACCCTTGTGGTAGTTTGGCCCAGACTGGATGCCAGGTGCCTGCCAAAGCTGCTTTATCACTCCCCCCTCCTCAAATGGACAGAGGAGAGAAAGTAAAATAAAGGCTCGTGGGTCGAGGTAAGGACAGAGAGAGATTACTTAACAATTACTGTCACAGGCAAAACAGGGGAAAACTTGGGGAAATTACTTTAATTTATTAAATGAATTACTTTAATTTATTACCAATCATTAATTACTTTAATTTATTACTTTAATTTATTACCAATCATAATCAGAGTAGGATAATAAGAAATAAAACTAAATCTTAAAAACACTTTCCTCCCACCCCTTCCTTCTTCCCAGGCTTAACGTTGTTCCCAAATTTTCTACCTCCTCTGCCTGAGTGGCACAGTGGGACAAGGGATGGGTTTTGCAGCCAGTTTATCACACATTGTTTCTGCTGCTCCTTGCTCCTCAGGGGTAGGAATCCTCACACTTTTCCCCTGCTTTAGTGTGGGGAGACAGTTCCCCACAAACTTCTCCAACATGAGTCCTTCCCATGGGCTACAGTTCTTCACAACCTGCTCCAACATCGGTTCCCCATGGGGTCACAAGTCCCACCAGCAAACCTGCTCCAGTATGGGCTCCTCTCTCCACAAATCCTGCCAGGAGCCTCCTCCAATGCTGGCCTCCCGCAAGGTCACAGTCTCCTTCAAGCACATCCACCTGATCCAACCTAAGGTCCTTCACAGGCTGCAGGTGGATGTCCAAAGCATCACTAACTTCCATGGGCTACAGGTGGATATCTATGCCACCATTAACCTCTATGAGCTGTAGGGGGATAGCCTGCCTCACTGTGATGTTCACCGCAGGCTGCAGGGGAATTTCTGCTCTGGTGCCTGGAGCACCTCCCCCACCCTCCTTCTTCACTGACCTTGGTGTCTGCAGAGTTTTTTCGCTCACGTATTCTCATTCTTTTCTGCAGCTGCAGTTGCTGTTGCACAGTAACTTTTACCTCTTCTTAACTGTGTTATCACAGAGGCACTACCACCATTGCTGGTTGGCTTAGCCTTGTCCAGCCGTGGGTCCATCTTGGAGCCGGTGACATTGGCTCTATCAAGCTTCTAGCAGCTTCTCACAGGAGTGACTCCTGCAGACCTCTCCACCCCCACCCCTACCAAAACCTTACCATGTAAACCCCATTCAACCACGTTCAATCCTCCCTACTGTTTCAGACCCATTTCTCATTGCTATCCCTCAGTCCCTGCCCCAGGCCTGGCTGCACACTAGCAATAAGCACATGTATGTAGTAGATCCACAGATAATTTGCAATAAAGGTTTTAGTGTTATTTTTCCATCCGTACAACATTGTTTTTATAAGCCAGAACTGTTTCTTTTCAGGCACTTACAAATTGCAATTAGCAAACTAGTATTTGCCTGGAGGTTGCAAGGGGGAAAAAAAAAGGAAAGAAGAAAGCTGCCTGACTGCTACCTGTAACAGTACCTGCTCTTCTGCCCACTTCTCCCTTCTTAACAGGCAGTAAAACCCTCTCCAGGGAGGAAAGAGAAAAGTTTGATTGCCCAGAGGTCCAGACCCTTGCTTGTAATATAGATGTTGTGCCTGAGGATGGCTCACAAACTGGTGTATTCTGGGCAAATTCCCTCCAGGTATTTGCCTCACTGAGGCAGTCCTCCAGAGTAATCTGACAGAGCACAATAAATGGGAATAATGACAG
The DNA here is from genome assembly GCA_009806455.1 of Tetrax tetrax. Lineage (NCBI taxonomy): Eukaryota > Metazoa > Chordata > Aves > Otidiformes > Otididae > Tetrax > Tetrax tetrax. The sequence goes on along the minus strand of WHYT01017722.1, from coordinate 140,364 downwards.
CAGCTGTTTTGGGAATAAGTAATTTTTTTTTAGGTAGAGAACTTCTGATTTTAAATAAGCTGGAAAGAACTCTTAAAAGCTTTTCTTTTTTTTTTTCCTTCATATTTAGAAATACTTGCTTTCATCCTGATTTTTAGGTTTTGTTTTTTTTTTTTAAAGAAACAATTTAAATTTCAGGCTGGTCAAATAAATTAATGTTTTTGAGAAAAAAAATACTAGTGTCTTGATTTACTTCAAAAATTTTAAGTGTGAGAAATTGTTTCTGTTGAAAATTAAATCAAAAGCTTAAGTGATGTGCCTGCAGAATATTGTTTTTAAATGTACTGCTAATTTATCCCCAATTTACTTAACTACCTTTAATGTCTTGAAATCTCTCCCTAGATATTTTTAAATTACTGTTGATTTTAGTGTCGTATTTTTAATATTATCATATGTAGTTTTCTGTTTTGCTCGAGAAATGCATAATTTTTTATTTTTTTTTTTTTTTTTTTTTTTTTTTGTAAATATATAACCTGAACTCTTTCCTCTGGCTCTGTGGGGTTCCTTAGTAACACACATTTTCTAGGTATTTTGAAGAAAAAAAGTAAACAGATTGAATCCTGTTCTTACTCATTGTGGAAAAAAAAAACCCTAAATACTATTCTTGTCACAGCTAGTTTCTCAATAACAGTAGTCAATATATTTCTAAAAGTTAGTCTGGAGATATGACTGTAGTTAAAGTCTTAATACAGACCAAACCAAATGCACAACTTAGATGGAGCCATGAATTTTTGTTAACCTACTTAGTGTTTCGGCAGTATAATATCCCAAATTGTGTAACTAATACAGGAAGAGTCTTATTTATAAATTCTTATATAGAATCATTACTCATAGTGATTATCCTTTTTTTCTGTGTTATCCTTTTTTTTTTTTCAATGTCACTCTGGATCCTAAAGCTGGCCCTCCAGTTTGCCTCAAACAGGATGAGGGTGTGAGTAATGACAAGTTTACAGGACCTTGAGGTCTTCACTGAGAAGAATCTGATGTTCACAAGGTTGAGGAGAAGGTTGTTTCTTCCTCCTCAGTAGTGGCATCAGCTTGGATTTATTTTCACATTTTTTTCTTATCACACTCTTGTTCCTTCTCATGCCCTTCTAGCTGAAGTTTAGAAGCTGTTCAACAGCCTCTCCCAGCCTCAGCTGGCACAGGGCTTTTCATTTTTGCAGAGTGACCACTTTTTATGTGTGTGACTTTAATCATATGTGGTGTTCCCAGGGCTTCAGCTGGAACAAGTCATGCAATAGTCACTTGATCACCAGGAAATTTTTACAATAAGCTAAAAATATCTCAGATCAAGCCAAAGCCAGACAAGTCCTGAGACCCTGTTTTGCCACATCAATATAAAGCCTACAGCCTTCAACTAGTCAAGGCAAAGACTGTGTTTACTGGACTGTGGTGATAATCCTGAGGACTCCATTGCAACTGAAGTACTCTTCATAAGGTACAATTTATCCGAACAGTGTGTAGCACCAGTTATATATAAGCAGGATATTACCCATCACCTTCATTTGTTTGTCAGTGCGTTGCATCTTTATGAAGGAATTAAGAGAATGCTCACTGTTTTTTGAAAGAGATATTGCTCTGATAGAGCTTCACCAATCATTTTGAAAATGCTCACAAAGTTGCAGAACGGATTTATTCTGTCAATGGAAATCAATCTTTGCACTTTTCTGATACTCAGATATCAGCAGATAAACAGCATGCACTTACAGGTTTTACATTGCACAAAGAAAATACTCTTCAAGAAGACTTCCATTAAACACTTTTACTGCCTGTAGTGGGCTTTATTTCCTTTCTTTTTATCTTCTAATCTGATAATATAAATAAATAAATATTTTGACATAGAAAATATGACTTCATGGAACAATTACTTTTAAGCTCAATCAAAGGATTTTACTTTTTTTTTTAGTTCAAACTGGTATTTTTGTTCAAACTGAGGACCAGGTAATAATGACAGATATAAGCTATTTCTTCCCTGCAGTGAGCATGGGCCAGAATTAGGGCAAATTCTCTCTCTCCAGCATCCATGTTAAATTATGCCATGGTTTCCAAGAGTTCTTTCACAGCGTCTGGGAACGGCTAGGATGCTCCAAGTCTTTTTCACAATGATAGTTCTTTATATGCGGTACACTAAGAATGGATGGTGACAGAAAGAAGACTGAGAATATGTCCTCTGTGTGTGCTCATTTTTAAAAGAAGCTTTATAGGCATTTCAGATGCATGAGAGGTCAATCAAAACTGTAGGCATCAGATTCTTTGTCTTAAAATTCAAAGGAAAATAAAAATGGCGGAAGGGTTTGTCATGGAGAAAACAAGTAATAAAATGAGTAGGTTGTACAGAAAGATGGCTTTTGGCGTCTGAATTAAACTACCCATCCCATTCACTCTAAGCCATGATGATTGTAGACTGCCTGGCTTTGTTTATGCATTGCTTTCAGCCATTATCTAGCATTTTGAGAGAGTGATGTAATCTCTGGGGTCTGTTTTTGTTGTGAGTAATAGTACTTAGCTAAAGCAGCCTCCCCCTCTCTCACAAGTCTTTGCTGATCTAACCTGCAGATACCCTGCAACCTTTGGAAACAAATGATTTTGCCTGTCATGCTTTCCCAGTACATGTTCTGTACTGTACAAGCTGCTCTGGCTTGGTTGCGAAGACTAATTTTAGTGGAGAAGTAATAGTGTCTTAAGTTATTTGCTACACTCCTTAACACATTGTTTGGCATCTGTTACTTTCCCACATTATTAAAGTAGGTTATTGTGTGTTACTCCAGCTTAAATAAATACGCCACATTACTAAGAAAAATCTGCATTTAGATTAAAAAGGTAAAGCTATGTTTGCTATAGAATTACAAAATATAGTCTTAAAGTGTTGTGGGGAAAAAAGCATCCACACTGGGGGGTTACTCCAGGGATGAATGCAAGTATTTCCTTACACAATCATCATCATGTCAATATAATGAAGGCACTGTTGAGGGACCTCATCAAGAGTGATATTTTTTCTTTCAGCATTACTGTGAGGAACTTTAAAACTGCGTTATAAAAAGGAGAATCAACCCTTTCATATACTTTGTGGGTTAAGGCAATCCAATAAGTAGGAACAGCTGTGACTTTAATCACATAAGAAATAAACCCTTCCATTATGCCCTGCTGAATGCAGAGACAGAATGCAATAACTAAACACCAAAAGGCAGGAGGCAATCAGTGGGGTATTTATTTCATTTTACTGTTACATGATATGCTAATTTATGTTAAAGAAATGTTCATTTTTTAAAACAAAAATTATTGACTTAGATGCAGATAAGATTCATCAGCAAAATTCAAGTATGTAAGGGTTAATGTCTTTTTCTTCAATGTTCTTTTAAAACCTATCTTGCCTTTTAACACTTTATACATTAATTTAATAATTTTCCATACTCAAATTTGCATTTTTTCAGTTACAATACAGGAGCAAAAAAAAAAAAAAATCACTTGGAACTATGTGTTCCACAGTGTTCTTATGTCCAAGCCATGAGTAAGAAAATAAACCTGTCCTTCATAAAGTTATCAAAAAGGAGATGAAATATTTACTTGTACAAAGCCCAAGTACAGAAGTATTTTATTTTTTTTTACAGATATGAAAGACCAGTCTTGCTGCATTTAATGAATCTTTTTACATAAGTAAAGATGGTAAATTAAGGCCCATAACCATAATGATGGAATCACTCTATGTAATGGGGAAAAAAATTAAAATATCTCTCTTTTAAGGTTAGAAAAATCATGGTATAATGGAAGTTGAGTTTGTGGGGATGGCAGAAATGAAAGAAGGAAGTAGCACGTGCTAGGAGGAAACTATATTTTGTAATTTAAAACAGTGCTTAGTAATTTGTATTGTATTTGTTTTCTAGTGAAGCTCTCTAAAATGCTTTTCTTCTGTAATTGCATGCATGTCAAGTCTTAAAAATGGGGAAAGGAAAACTTTGAGACAGAGGCAGTCACATACATCCCAGCTAACTTTAGATTGCTGTATCTGAGCTAGTTTTTCTTGAGGTTTTGATATAGTTAGGTACTCTTTATAGTCTGTCTTCAGCACAGCACTAATGTTAAAGTTAGGTTTAATCTTAACCTAAAACATATGAAGTTGTCTTAATAAGCACAGGCAAATTGAGTTCTAAAGCAGTTATTTCTCTCAATTTACGGAAAGTGAACCCATGGAGTCTAATTCAGGTAAATCCCACCCTCTGTGATTTTTCTCAAAATCGGAAAGTAAGTCTCTGCCAATGGTAGGAAGACATTTTCTAACTTGGTCATTTATGTCCCAGTGCAAAATTTTAAGTAGGACATTGAACCGGAGAGTGAGATTCAAATAATGAGGAATTACATAACTTTATCAAATATGTCTGGCTTTGAAATGCAAGCAAATACCAACCTCAGCTTTTACATGACTCAAGCCTGTTCTGTTACCCGACAGAATTTAAATTTTAAAGTAAGATGATGGGAAAAATGATCTCATGATTTCTCTTCTGCCTGAAAAAAAAAATTACGTTTTTAATGAGTTTTACACTTTTCAGATTAATTGACAATGCCTAGTTCAAATGTATATAAAAGCTTGAAGCAACTTAAGTACATAGGAATAGCAATAGCCAGAAAAAAAATTAAAATAGAAAATCCATCAGCTAAAAAAGTTCATGACATTTTCTCAAGCTTGACAGACTTCTGTCAAACTGGAGAATGTTTCTGACCAATGATGTGTCTGCAAGACAGACTCTGGGTAACTGTACTAGGAGAACTGAGTCAATGGAGATGACGTTATAAAAGCTCTGGGAGGATTGGTTCTGAGAACGGTGAGCTGAATAATAGATACTTCAAGGAACAGAAGCTACTGATGTCTGAAAAAAAGTGTGGAGAAGCAATAGTAGAGCACATAACAGGAACATACATGAGTGAGTGGGATTCTTTTAATTTGGTTTCAAACACTTGCAGTATGCATGTCTGCTACTGAGCAAGATTTCCTTCATGTGTGACAAAAAGCAACAGACACTTTAGGGAATATTTTACCTGACCTACCTTAGAATGAAATGAATTGTTCCCTGGAGTATCACTAACTGTAAAGAGAGCCTGGCATGAGTAATTTGAGTATGGAAGCTTTTGTTATACATGTTTAATTTTGGTAACATGGATCCAAGCCATCAGTTTCCTCATTTGATAAAGTGTGAGTAAAGAATTTTGATCACTACAGCAAGGCCAAGAAGATGTCTGTAAGGTAAGTTTTACCCATAATGATTTAACAAGTCTTGCACATCAAAGGATATGACATCCTAAGAATATGTCCTTCAAAAATCTTTATGAAGAGACTACATAAAATTCACTTGTCAGCCTGACTAATGTCCAGATAGTTTTCACCTACTGTTGTCAAAAGCTTGAGGTGTAGAGACCTCATTTTCATTTGGATCTCATTTCTTCCTTTAATAACTTTTGCCTGTTCAAGTAATATAAATAGTTGTGCTTCCAAATCTTTGGATATTTGGCCTGCTTGAAGACTTGTATCTCCTTACTTCACATTCGTCTTTCCATGTCCTTCTGGGTTTGTACTTAGGGATGAATTACTTGCTTCAGTACTTAATGAAAATGTGAAGAGTATCAATCAAAGTTATATAGCTCCCTTGTGTTCTTACTTACAGCTTTAGGTCATCTATGTACAGTAGCTATTTAATTATCAGTTTTCCATTCCTGCTATCCCATCTCCATAGTATTTTCTTTTTTTTTTTTTTTTTTTTTACAGAGAGGAGAGTTGGACACTAAGTATATCAGTGACAAAGACTGTAAAATTTTCTAAACTCTTTTAACAAATATTTTTACTAAAGGCTGATCACTTTTAATGATTTTCTTGTTGTTGTGGAATAAATACTTTGTTAAATATATGGAAATAAGGAATCCATTAAGAATTTCTAGAGTAAATTTTTTTCTACAATTTATCAGTTGATGGTTTGAGTTTTTTTTCCTGTGTCAAAGGGCATCACTTTTTTGTTGTATTTATGTATATAAATACAACATATCTATATCTGTATATCTACACTGTATATCTACAGTGTTTTCAAAATCATTTGCTATTCACTAAGAAAATTTCTCTGAGCAGGTAGAAGGAATAGTCCCCTGTAAAAATTTTTATAGTATATAAAATATAGATTCTGTAAATGTATGTTGTTTTCTCCCTATATTTCTTCCCTGTGACAGAAAACTTGAATGGAAAACAGTTATCCATTTCTGTTTTCTCAATTTATGTTAGCACACATTTTCAGTAGCAGCTTATGCCTCAGTCTATCCACAAGTGTAAAGATTAATGGTGTTTGCTTTTCCACACTGCCATGTTTTTCCTCCAGCTTCATTGAACTAGCATGTAGGATCATGCAAAACAATGCTGCAGCACCAGTAACATATGTGTTTGAAGTGATGCCTAGAGGAGCGGGAGACAGCAGCAATGCAACACAGGTGAGATGTCCTCTTCCTCATTCCACTCCATTTGAAGAAACACAAAGTCTTGTGGTACAACTCTAAAGGAAATCGAGTTAGATATCTAGAAAAAATGATGAAGGTACTGACTATGTTTTTACTGAACAAGATATTTGAAATGGAAAACCCTCTGACCTTTCTACTCTCCGGTCACTAAATACCTGTGTTTAGCACCACAGGAGCCTCATGCTAGAAACCGCTGTCTTCCAAATGATATGCCTGATCCTTAGCATTTTAAAGTCAGCATGTCTCTGCTTCTCCAAGGAAAATACACAGATTTTTTCAGATATTAACCATTTCACCCAGTGAAATGGGTATAATGTGCCTATTCCAGGAAAGGGTATAAACTCAAGGAAATTTTTGTAGAAATGACAGCTACTCAGAGTATTATCTTTACTATGAACTTCTGTGCAGAATTCAGTCAAAAAAAAAAAAAAGCCACTGTACAAAAACCATGAAACAGACTGTTAATGGCACAACCATGACAGGACCTTAAGGCTTGTGGCTTGATTCCATATCCAGCTGACAAAACCATTTTTTATCTTCCCTTTGGCATAGAGAGTATCATGATTTATGAAGAATCACATGAGAGGTTGGCAATATCACATGATATTGTCAATCAGCCATGTTTTTTTCCTGATACAAAAAGGGTGCATCAAGTTCAAAAGAGTATACTTTGTGTATACAGACTAGTGCTGTTAGGGAATAAAGAACTAATGAATCTGTAGATGTTTCCTTGATAGAGGAAGGGAAACAGCTTTTTGGAGGCTATTATTCTTCATTCTGGCATATGAAAGTAGTGGCATGTTTTAGATGTAAATAATCTTGCCAGATTTAGAGATCTGCAACATCTATTGTGCATCAATTAATGTCTTTTGAGTTATCTGAATTATACTAGTTTAAATTACCTCAAGAACTACAGATAATCAAAGAAAATTTTTAAAAGTCTTAAAATAACTTGTTTGGGAATTTGTGTCTGGTTTTGGTTTAGGTTTTTTGTGGATTCTTTTGAAAGGAGAGTATGTCCTCAGTGTTGAGTTCCAGATTTTCTTTCAGGATAAAAAAATTCATAGTCTGTAAATTAAGTTCTGCTTTACTGCCACTAACTAAGGAGAGAAAGAGAAAATACAAGCCGTCATTAGAACTCATTAGTTAGAAGCCAATTCAATACATTTAATTTTAGGTAACAATTAAAGAAGAAGTAACTATTGCTAATTAAGGTATGCATAAAAAAAAAAAAATTACATACTATACTTTGAAGTAATCAGATAGCTTACATGTCAATAATTTAATGATAAACTGTAGAGTTTTTCAAAATAATTAACACAACGACATTCCACCCACTAGTCAGCCAGCATAAATTTTATTATCTCTATGGCAGTCTAGGAAGCTAGCTGAAGGTCTAGACTAATCTTATTAATATTCATAAATTACATCCCTGCTTTTTCTTATAACATTATTTATAATCTTTTAAAATTCCTAGTTCTCCTGACACTCTTAAGATAGTCAGTAAGTAGCTTACTGAGCAAAAGCTTCTCAGTTTCAGTTGATGGATTTCTTTGCTTTTATTACAACTAGATCAGAAATGTTACAAAGATGTCATTTCATGGGAACAAAACAGTCATTTTTTTTTGTTTTGTTTTGGGTTTTTTTGGTCTGATATAATTAAAGAGGTTTCCAATAAATATTAAAAATAGCTACCTATTATGAACTCTTCTTCTGAATTACTTATTCTAAGTCTCAATTAATGACAATCCTGCCACAGAAATACTTTCCTAATTACTGCTCAGATGCTGATTATGTAAACAAACAGTTTTTCTTTGACTTTATAACTCATATAGACTAAAGTTTCAAAATTTCTGTGGTGAGGAAGTGATAGTCTTGCCTCTCAAGAGTAACATGCATCTAGCAGCATCTCTGTTTTTTAAATACCAGAAGGACAACTTAAAAAAAAAATATTGTAAGATGTGCCAATTGCTGACATAACTACTATCTTTCGTTTAACCAGCTGTGTTAGGAGGCCCTCATTTAGACTTGACTAAAGTTATAATGACACTTTTGTCAAAACCTGAAAAAGTTATCTGTGACTCTAGTGAGAAATAATTGTAGGAGGATTGAACTGCAGCAAGACCAAAGCCTACATTTTCCCCATTGGAACAAAATATGAATAATCTCCTCGGAAGTTGTAACTACTAGTTTGCCTGTTATTGATACTGCTCAAGGATTAGTACTGTAAAATCTTGCAAGAATGAAATATGTATGTGGAAAGTAGATTGTTTGAGAGGTGTCAAAACCAAACAGAAATTATTTGAAGGACTTTGGAGCCTTCCTGTTCAGCCTATAGTTTCATTGTATCAGCTAGTTTTATTGTGTATGATTAAGAGATCCTTCTGGGTGAATGTCTTCATTTCCGTAAACATCCTGTCCTTTCCCATGGCCACATTTGACTCATCCTAGATAGTATTACCTCCATGGACTTATATAACAGAAGAAGATGCCATTCAAAGTGAATAATAATCTCAGTATTTTTTCCCTGAACATTCAGTTTGAACACAATTCCAAGTACTTTATTCATGTTAACAAGACTTCTCTAGTGAACTACTACTTTGTTTAAGTACAGCGTCAGAATCCATATCATGTCAGCCATTGCAATTTTAGGTGGATGGTGATTCTTGGTATTGTATCAATAAAAATCTAATTTTGTTTTAGAAAATTAAGATCCTAAATGTCTGATGTTTTAGAGAAAGGTCAGGTTTCTTTCTTTTGTTAAATAGTCTTTGTTGTAGCTGGAATTAAAGAAAATGTTTATTAAGCTCCAGACATATGGCACAGAAAAGAAAATTTCTAGGATGGAGCTCTGATTGGTAGATAATGTTCTAATGTGATAGATTAATCAATGTAAACCACATAGCTCAGTTGAAACTGCTGTTCCAAATTGCCAATTTCATCTTCATCCAGCAGAGAAAATGCTAACCTTTCTCTCTGCAGTAAAATCTTCTTGTTATAACAATGAAACAACTCCAGAGTTACTGTTACTGTGAAACATCTGGTAACTACAAGATGTAGCTCCTGTGAGATAATCACATCCCTGTAAAATTAGAAGAACTTACTGAACTTTGTTGTATTTCATGTTTTGTAATACCCTTGAGTGTGGTTGGCTCATAATTTCGTAATCACTTTGCCTCTGCACCAGAAATTAAACCACAGATGCTACAGTTCTCTATAATGGCCACCGCTTAACATAAATAAATGATCAAAATAACAGTATTGTTCATATATAAAAGATATACATAATAGTAAATACCATAGGGTTGAAAGTTGCTCGGAACACATTAAAATAGGTGCAGAAAGCCCTGAAAACAGAATAGGAAATGGAAAAGTTAAAAAAAAAAAGTTCTTCATTTCCACAGTGCTACTTTTATTGTGAAATTTGAATTGTCTCCTCTTTTTTGTTTTTTTCTCCTGTTAGAAAACTCTTTCCACAATAGTAATGTGATCTGGAACAACTTTGGTAGTGTCATTTCCTTCAACAACTTAGTGAAAAATAAAGTAAAAAAATTGCATGTTGTATTATGGTAACACAACTAAAAGAAACATGAGTGTCTAAGTAAGTAACGCATAGGTCATCTAAATGAAATTTTAAAAAATAAAACAAAAAAAAAAACCCCAACATTACAAAAATAACACAGGACTAGAACCTTGTACTTTATACTCTTAAACTTTTTTCCATTTTTTTTTTAACTATCTGAAAAATCAAAAGAGAAATTTTCTTTTATAAAAGCAGCTTATCAGAGTGAAGCAGTGCCTGAAATAATTACAATAGCCACTGTTCCCTGAGTACCACTTACCCTCCCATCAGATCTAAACAACTCTTAGAAAAAAATATGGAGTCAGGGAATATCAGGAATAGTACCGGTGTTACAAACATATATAATAAATAATGTACTAGAAAAAAAAAAAGTAATTTTAGTTACTTATCACATTGTATAAACAATGAGAAATTTTGAATTTTTTTTTTTTTTTAGGAAAAAAAAAGGCTGGAAATGGTTTCTAAAAGGGTATTTCAAAATAGAATTAAGTATAAATAATACTTTTGGATATTCTAGTACAAGAATGACTGGCAAATCTAAGGTAGAACAGAGGTATTCTTGGTAGGTAGTGTTAAATATTTTAAGGGCAGTTTCCCCAGGGATAGTTCCACACCATCACTTACTGCTTCTAATGCATATTTCAGGCAACATAGAATATATCAAAAGGAGTTACGTTTTAGTCTGACAAAAAACATCATCCCGAATTACATGAGAATAGAATCAAATATTATTTAAGCAATGCTGGCGTAAATAGCACATTCTCATCTTAAAAAACAACTAACAGAGGTCTCTTGTAATACTACCTCACTTGTCTCTGCTCCTTTTCTGAGTCCTGGGACTTGAAACATTTTTCACCTCTTCCAATGCTATAATTTTAGCTTGATATAATTTTACAACCATTTCACATTCACTGCCAAAGGGATAGTCTATGGTGACTTCTAACACAATGATACCCATACACTGTTGTACAGTCAAACAAATATTAACAACGGCAATTATTTATATTATAATAACAAAAGTGGTTTATTGGTTCAGTTGTTTGTTTTTTTTTTTAATTTACTCTAAGTTTTGTATCATCGTTCTATGCTTCTAATTGTACGGCTAAGCATAATTTATATAGATCTAAGTACAAAATGCCATGGTTACAGTAGACTGAGTCAGCTCTTACTCAGGGGACACTGGGGCCCATGTCTGCTATAACTTTACTAAGCTTCGTTTTTGTAAAATCTTTGAGTTATTCTTACACTAAACAGAGACAGCAGTCATGCACATGTCAGCAATAAGCCTGGCATCACAGCACAGATGAAGAGGAAATACACTTTAGGAACAAAACACTGTGCCTGTACAGTAGT
>WHYT01017722.1:102610-118478 GCA_009806455.1 Tetrax tetrax | reverse complement strand
ATTCTTGGTAGGTAGTGTTAAATATTTTAAGGGCAGTTTCCCCAGGGATAGTTCCACACCATCACTTACTGCTTCTAATGCATATTTCAGGCAACATAGAATATATCAAAAGGAGTTACGTTTTAGCCTGACAAAAACCATCATCCCGAATTACATGAGAATAGAATCAAATATTATTTAAGCAATGCTGTCGTAAATGGCACATTCTCATCTTAAAAAACAACTAACAGAGGTCTCTTGTAATACTACCTCACTTGTCTCTGCTGCTTTACTGAGTCCTGGGACTTGAAACATTTTTCACCTCTGATATAATTTTACAACCATTTCACATTCACTGCCAAAGGGATAGTCTATGATGACTTCTAACACAATGATACCCATACACTGTTGTACAGTCAAACAAATATTAGCAACGGCAATTATTTATATTATAATAACAAAAGTGGTTTATTGGTTCAGTTGTTTGGTTTTTTTTTAATTTACTCTAAGTTTTGTATCATCGTTCTATGCTTCTAATTGTACGGTTAAGCATAATTTATATAGATCTTAGTACAAAATGCCATGGTTACAGTAGACTGAGTCAGCTCTTACTCAGTGGACACTGGGGCCCATGTCTGCTATAACTTTACTAAGCTTCGTTTTTGTAAAATCTTTGAGTTATTCTTACACTAAACAGAGACAGCAGTCATGCACATGTCAGCAATAAGCCTGGCATCACAGCACAGATGAAGAGGAAATACACTTTAGGAACAAAACACTGTGCCTGTACAGTAGTCCTGAGTAAGGGGGAGCTGCAATGGCAATGTGAGATTTGAACCTTCAGGAAAACAAACAAACAAACAAACAAACAAAAAATAAAACCAAAGAAACAAAAGAAAACCAAAACAAAAATACTCCCCCCTCCCCAACTTTCTGTGTTGGCTTTGTAGGATCATTTACAAGGGCCATTGCATATGCACAGTAGTTGCACATCTGCAACACAGGAAAAATGACCTGGATTATCTCTACCTTACTTTCATTCCTTTAATATAGTCCTCCTAAACAGGTATCTCTTTGCACTGATCTGAAGTGAGAGCTGCCATCAGCATGAATTTTAGAGGGTCAAAACTTTTCCTGTGCCTATAAAGCCTGTTACTCCACAGTACTGAATCCAGCAGAAGGTAACATCATAAAGTAAGAACTTTATACTTCCTTTAGCACTATACTATCTTTGTTGTCTGTTTGCCTGGCACAGCGGGAAAATTGTATATACACACACATATATATAGATATGTATGGAAGCTATGGAAGCAATGAAGATCTGTCTAGTGAGTTTAATGGGCGATATGTTACTTTTTTACAATGGTACTTCTACACCATATGGCACTCTCAAGTGCTGAAGTCTCTTTAGGAAGAGGTTTTTGATAGTTCCATGTATCAGAAGTGCCAGAAACTCTCAAGCATTTGTTGATCTGGAGTAAATAGAACCAATGAAGTTGTTCTACTATTTTTATGGGATATAAACTTACTTTACTCCCAGAAGTCTGGGGTAAACACCTTCAGAAATTGTATTTGAAGTAGGTCCAGACTTGTCAGACTCACATGAAATAATGAATTTCCATTTTTACTCACTATTTCTACTTTCAGTTATTTTGGGAATAGCTAAATTTCTATACATAATCTATGTTTTGTGCCTCAGTTTCCTGTAAGAAAGTGTGAATGCTTTCATTTATCAGTTTTGAAATATACAAAAAATGTAGGCAAATGTTGTAAATAACAAAACAGGTTACTTATCATAAAGGTTTCTCTTGCTACCTGTTGTTATTCCTCTTGAAGACAGGACAGCATAATGTAACACTGGGGGTTTTATTATTATTATTGATTTTTCTCATTTTTCATTTGCTCTTCATATTTCCTGATACTCCTTCCTAGAATAGCTACATATATACTTTTTCTGACTACAATAATCTACAGTGGCTTTAAGAGTAAAGGTAGTTGGGAAAAAAATAATGATTTAATGTATTTCTCTTTTTATTTCCCTTTTTATTTCATAAATAAAACAAACCAACCAAACAAACAAAAAAAGAAAACAAACAAAAAAACCAAAACCTCAACTATAAAAATTTGTAAGGTTCAATTCTGTTAGATACATTTCATAACATAATAATAGCCACAGTATCATATTTCTGATTTTTCCATCACTGTTGTTGTTTTTTTTTTCATCACACAGTGTTACCTGTTTTAGCCTGACTTATTAAAGATTCTATTAAAGGATAAAATAGTCATATAAATAAAACAGGAATTTTCCTAACTTCAGTGTACTATATCTGAGCCCATTGGTTAGCTTTTTACATTCTGACCATTTTCTAGCTACACCATTAGTTCTTGTTGTAGTGATTAGTATCTTCTATTAAACTTACAGGAATTACAGTTAAGAACTTCTGTAATCTCTCTCTTTGACAGTAACTATCTGTGGTCCTGAGCAAAATAATTAAAGTTTCTATTTCAGTTACTCACTAGATTGCAACAAAGACTAGAGAAAAATTAGTATAGGCATGTAAATGTGATGATCATGGCCAAAGTTCTTGTGCTATTGTACGTAAACAGGCCTTAATTTCATTTTATGAATCAGGAAAACATCAGCACTCAAACTCATGCAACACAAACTTTCAGAGCATTCAGAGCTGTGTTTCAAGGGTAAATGCCAGCAAGGTAGCATTTCACAGGCAAGTCTGAGAGCTACTATTTCACATTTGATTTGATATGGAATCATCAAATTTTATAATGGTATTGGAAGGGACATTAAAGTTCATCTAGATCCAAGCCCTCCACCACGGGCAGAGAAAGCTTCCACTAGACCAGATTGCTCAAAGGCCCATCCAGCCTGGCCTTGAACACTTCCAAGGATGGGACATCCCCAACTTCTCTGAGAAACCTGGTCCAGTGCTTCGTCACCCTCACAGTAAAGAATTTCTTCCTTGTATCTAATCTAAATCTACTGTCTTTCAGTTTAAAGTCATTACCCCTTGTCCTATCACTACATATCCTTGCCAAAAGTCCCTCTCCAGCTTTCTTGTAGGCCCCCTTTAAGTCTTTCTTATAAGCCCCCTTTAAGAAGGGCCACAATAAGGTCTCCACGGAGTCTTCTATTCTCCACACTGACAGCCTCAACTCTTTCAGCCTGTCTTTATAGGAGAGGTGCTTCAGCCCTCTGATCATCTTCGGGGCCTTCCTCTGGACTCGCTCCAACTGGTTAATGTTTTTTCTATGCTGAAGGCCCAGAGCTGGACATAGTATTCCAGGTGGGGTCTCCTGAGAGTGGAGTAGATGGGGAGAATCACTTCCCTTGACCTGCTGGCCATGCTTCTTTTGATGCAGCCCGGGAGAAAATTAGCTTTTTGGGCTGCAAGTGCACACTGCTGGCTCATGTTGAGCTTCTTGTCAACCACATGTCCAAATCCTTTTCCTCAGGTCTACTCTCAATCCATTTTCCTTCCTGTCCAGCTTGGTGTTTATGTGTTGTACTGTTTGATCTGTTTACTTGCTCATGCACAAAAAGTCAGAGACATATGGCTTGATTACTTTAAGTCTGATGCATTATATTTGTTGCTGACAAGTGGCTTTTACATGGACACATACAGTGGTCAGCATTTCCTAGTATCTTACAATGATCCAGACTTTGGCTATCTGGAAGTTAATGGTGAAGTAAAAAAAAAAAAAAAGTTGTAAGCAAGTAAGGACCCATTATTTGCTGTCTATAGAAAAGCACCTAAGCAGATTATACGGAAACATAAATATGAAAGCCCAAAAGATCAGTAGAAACATATTCTGGTGTGAAGAGTGAAATTATTGAATTGCTCAGTAAAAATTTATTTTTCATTTAAATCCTTATGAACTGAGAGACTATAGATTACACATTGAATATAGATTTTAAAAACTCCACAAATAAATTTAAGGTATCTGTATGTAAAATTTTATGAGATTCTTTGCTCAGCTCAACATTTTTTCTATCAGAGTAACCAAATCTCACCATACTGAATGAGTCTTAATTTTGTCTAATACTTTAAAAAGATAATTATATTAGTGACTCTCATAACACATTAATGGAGAGAAGCACTAATATTATATAGCACTAATTCAATTTGTTAGAAAAAGCAAATGTAAGACCGACATTTCACTTTTTCTGAAAAATGTCAGTGCTATCTGCTCTTTCTTTTAACATTATCTGCAGGGTAAGTCTTGGTTTTGAGTAATCCTAAAATTGCCACTGATACTTGCAATGGATAGCTGCCTCTCTAGTGAAGATAAAAGACTGGAAATATCTTTAGCTATTTCAGAAAGGAAGAAAATATTAACTTTTTTTTTTTCATTTTTCTTTTGTTTTCTTTCTTTTTTTTTTTTCAATGCAGAGAATTTTTTAAAAACTTCTAAAAGGTCCAAGGTACAATTTCCCACAATATGTATATATTTTCAGCTTTTATTTTATTTAAAAATGTTAATCAGCTATGTATGAGTACAAATCTAAGACTGGTACACCCACATTGTAGAATGAATAATAAGCTTACTTTTATAGTTTAAAAAATAGAATATCTGTAGCAGAACTTGAGGTCACTCCTTGTAAGACTTGTGCTCTAGATCTTTCACCGGCTTCACTGTACTTCTTTGGATGCATTTCAGCACCTCAATATCTTCCTTGTTGTAAGAGGTCCAGAAAAGAACACAGTATTCGAGGTGCAGCCTCAGCAGTGCCAAGTACAGGGGCGTGATTACTTACCTAGTTCTGCTGGTCACACTTTCTGATACAAGCCAGGATGCTATTTGCCTTCTTGGCCACCTGGGCACACTGCTGGCTCATATTCAGCCAGCTGTCAACTAACACCCTCAGGTCCTTTTCCATCAGACAGCTTTCCAGCTACTCTTGCCCAAACCTGTAGCATTACTTGGGGTTGTTGTGACAGGACTTGGCACTTGGCCTTGTTGAACCTCATACTACTGGCCTTGGGTCATCAGTCCAGCCTGTCCAAATGCCTCTGCAGGGTCTTTCTATTCTCAAGCTGACCAACACTCCCGCCCAACTTGGTGTCATCTGCAAACTTACTGGATTACCAGATTATTGATAAAGATATTAAACAGAACTGACCCCAGTACTGAGCCCTGTGGAACACCACCTGTGACCAGCTGCCAACTGGATTTAATTTCATTCATCACAACACTTTGGACCCTGCCAGCCATGCAGCTTTTTACCTAGTGAAGCCATCCAAGCCATGAGGAGCCAGTTTCTCCAGGAAAGTGCTGTGGGAAATGGTGGCAAAGTCTTTACTGAAGTCCTGGTAAACATCACTCACAGCCTTTCTCTCATCCACTAAGTGGGTCATCCTGCCACTGAAAAAGGTCAGGCTAGGTAAGCATGACCTGTCTTTCATAAACCTATGCTGACTGGGCCTGATCATCTGGTTGTCCTTTACATGCTGCGTGATGGCACTCAAGGTGATCTGCTCTGTAACATTCCCCAGCACTGAGGTCAGACTGACAGGCCTGCAGTTCCCCAGATCCTACTTCTGGTCCTTCTTGTAGATGGGTGTCACTTTTGCTAACCTCCAGTCAACTGGAGCCACCTCAGTTAGCCAGGACTGCTGATAAATAATAAATAGATATGTTTATGAAATGGTGAAGGTGAGTGGGTTATTACTGTTCATTCTGTTCATAATCTCTCACATAATACTCTATTTTAATGATACTTCATTTAAGCTAGCAGGCATGCAGACAGGGTACATAAAAAAAAAAAAGCATTCATACAGATGTTATAAAAGAGACTACTGATTGCTAAAATTTACATGAAGAGATTAGGATCTCATTTGAGTGACTTGCATTGCAGCATACAGAATGCAAAATGAAAAAATAATTTTTATTGGCATAAACATTTTCTAATATTTTTTGTTTGTCCACAGTTCCTAGATATGTAAGTATCTGTTTTTTCCATGCAGTCTGCTTTACAGATTGCTAATCTATAAGGGCAAAATAAAACGCTATATAGTTGAGTGTTCTGGAAGATAACAGTCAATCAGGAATTGTTCTCCTTTGCTCTTCACGTTCTTCAAGTGTTTCTGCTGTTGTTGCCAAGCCAAATTTGTAAAATAAATGAAAATGCTTTTGCAAGAGCTGAGAGTGATTCAGATAGTTTTAGAATTTTGTACTCTAAGTTTAAGCATATGGAGCAACAAAAGGTATTTCCCACCTGAATACATATGAATAAAAAAAATCACTTTGATTCAACTTTTAACTTATTCCAGTGGGTAGGTATTAAAAAAAAAAGTATTTATTTCTGATATTCTATGTGCTGTTATTACTGAAAATAAAATTGAAAAAAAAGTACATCAATTTGAAGTCGAAATATTGAGATGTGGGATGAT
This sequence comes from Tetrax tetrax, assembly GCA_009806455.1. Taxonomy (NCBI): domain Eukaryota; kingdom Metazoa; phylum Chordata; class Aves; order Otidiformes; family Otididae; genus Tetrax; species Tetrax tetrax. The sequence goes on along the minus strand of WHYT01017722.1, from coordinate 112,089 downwards.
TTTTGGAATCTTACCTGAGTTCATTTCCATGTGTTGAATTGACTCCAAGAAAAGTTTTGGTTTATGTACAAATAATGCACAGTTCAAAGAATTTTATCTACTATAAAATACTATTCATGGCCAAGTAAACTCTTTCAAATTTTTTTTTTTAAATAGCATTTCATTATTTAAATATCTTCAGAGCTATAATTCTTCTGAATTTTTAAATTTAAAATTCTTTACTATAAAAGGTTTAAATAAGTATTTTATGTTGTAAAGTAATACTATAATATTTGTAATTTTGTAAATTTTTTTTTGTATTTTCCTGTATCTGGATAAATAACCATTAAAAAAATTTAAGTTTTCTAATCAAATTTGAACTTTCCTTAGGCGGTAATGTAAAACTACATCAGGTATTTTTTTCTAAAAAGCAGATTGATGAGGTCACTTGAACTTAGTAATTCAGATTGGAGAAACATTTACAGAATTCTGCTCTTAAAGAAAGAAGTATGGCAAACAGTTTCACACCCCAGGAGAGATTTTTTTTTCACTTCAGTATGAAATGTGGAGAATTGGAGGTGAGGGGGGGGTGGGCAGGGGGACACGGACAGACGGACGACTCAGAGAAAAACAGCTGTTGACAGAAAAAAACAAAGTGAAATAAATACTTTAAGCATGTTCACAATTCTTTCTCTTTCTTTCTTTTCTTTTTTTTTTTTTTAATCAAGTAATCTAAATCCTAATTGTAAACGTAAAATATTTTTCAGATAATGATTATGATTCATCTTATCCGAGTTCTGTCTCACAACTTCTTAGTGGTATAAGCTTGTAGAACTATCAGAGAGAGACAGTAATTTCTGAAAAGTAATTAACTCTGTTTTAAGGTAGATACTTCAGGAAAGTATGAAAAATTTATTTCTGGAGGTTCCTGTATCCAGTGTTTGCACAGGGACCTCCAATCTGATGTCCAGACATAAAGATTTAGTGGCATTTCATAGAATCATAGAATAGTTTGGGTTGGAAGTGACCTTTAAAAGTCATCTAGTCCAATCCTCCCTGCAATGAGCAGGGACACCTTCAACAAGATCAGGTTGCTCAGAGCCCTGTATACTGGGACATTTATGATGACCCACAGTATCTCAGACACCTTCACATAAGTGAAAAATATGAAACAGGGTTTATGGGAATCACACACTTCTGAAGGAGTAACTGGATGGTAGATGGGATACTCTAAAGCACCTCCACTATCACTAGACATCTGTGGGAAACTAAGTGAATCCAAGTAGCCTAGATAACTGCTCCAGACAAGACACTTAACTCTCCTAATGTGGGATTAAACAAAGTTTATTGTCACTCCAAATTACATGACCTTTGTCAAACCACTTTTCAGCATAATTTCTGAGGCAGTTTTTATGACAGCCTTTAATCAGTTGGGTTTTTTTTTCAGATAGATTGTATTACAGCATTCCTTTTTGTCTCATTTACTATAAGAAGATGGTGGCCCAGCTACTTGCCTGTAGCTCAGTGATAAACATGGTAATAAAGACACATCTGCAAAGATTGTAATTGTTTATTGTAAGCATTACAATGTGAATTGCATGCATTCAAATAAGTCTCCAATTATTTACATCATGTCTTTAAAGCTCTACCTTTATGTGTAAGTAACATGAAGTTTAAATAATGCTGAAGGCTCTTATCCTGCACTTATGCATACTGTTTTCAACCATTTTAGTCACTTAATTAATGCAACCCCTCACTGAATGTGTAAGGCACAGAAAAGTGAGCTAAGAGTGACAGCATGGCAAGGATAGCAGCGAACCCATGGATGACCTACAGCACTCAAGCAAGAAGAGCAGAGCAAGGCTGGTGGTGGTAACCTGAGTCAGCCAAGCATCCTGCCATCACTACACAAGGTGAATGTGATGAAGCAGGTCAGGCTTAGCAAGGTGCGAGGGCTGGTAGAGCATACCTACAGCACAGGACAGCCCAGGCAAGGAACAAGAGCAAGAGCCTGAGCTGAAAGCACAGCTTCAGAATCCATTGGGGAAAGCCCTAGGTGTGGCTTCTTGTGGCTCTTCTGCCAGCAGTCTGGTTCAGCTGCACCATATCAGAGCTTATCTTGAACACAGGTAAGCAAAGTCCTGGTGAGAGGAAGCCCTTGCAGAGCAGGATTACAGATAAAGACTGTTAGATCCTGCTCAGGGCAATCACAGTCTGTTAGTGTGTTCAGGACTCTGACATCGTTGTCATATACATTTTCATAGAAGAGTGAAGAACTCTGTAGAACAAAATACCATGATTTTAAATCTTACTTCCATTGATGAATACACATTTTAAATTATATTATATGTAAATATGTACACTTTTATGTAATCAAAATGAGCCCAGAAAAATTTTTATTCTAATACTGACACACACACACACAAAAAAAATAAAGAGGATTGAACAAATTATAATATCTGAACAGTCAGTTTAACTTCTAAATTCCATCCTTTTTTTTGCCCCAGATTACCTGAACGGTAGAAACATATAACATTTTTCTCTAAGTCCACAATGAATGGATCAAACCGAGGTCACATCAGCTACAGAGGAGAGTTGAAAGACTATGGATTCCTTATTTTTTTTGCTTATACAGGTCAGAAACCTGGCCAGGATGTGCTGTAATACCTTCGTGTCTTGTACACTAAATAGCCTTTTTGCTGAAATAAATACCTAGTAAGGAAGAAAGAGGAAAAGAAGTGAAAGGAGGCTTGGCATGTGCATGGTTTAGGAGTAGTTTCACAGTTCATATGCACATAAAAGTGAAGATCTTGTATCACTGATTAGTAAGCATATCAATCTAGGTTTATATTCAATAAAGATTGATGGTTTTGACTGTAGTTATTTGCCCTCTGTCTATGTTCTTCTCTCCCCTCTCAATATCTTCCTATTTCTTTGTTGCCCTTCACAGTTGTTCCTCAATTTCCAGCAGTTTCTTCATTCTCTTCTCCTGTTTGAAATGTTTCTTTCGAAGATGATGACCACTTAGTCTGCCTCACTTGTTTCAAATGTTCTTCAAAAGTCATTTCAGACGATACACTACCTAAGATGGACAACAAATAAAATACATCAAGTACAAATGCAGAAAATTATGCAAGATTATTATATTGTCCATAGAATAACCAGATTACTGTGTCGACATGGTCTCTTCCTTATGAGGAGAAGCACTGTGCCTTACTCTAGCATTGAATATCCTTCTGGTTTTTAGTAGAGAAATATTTCAAAAACTAAGAATTTTTGTCTTCAGAATACAGATAAACCTCTTGTGGAGGAGGCATTACTAGAATTATTGCAAGGTCCATAGCCCGTATCACTGCAATGATATAAAAAATTCTTTGATGAGTTTTTGATAGCTTTTACTATATTGTCCTGGTTTTGTCAGGGATGGAGTTAATTTTCCTCTCAGCAGCCAGTGTATTTTGGATTTCATATGTGAAGAATGTTGATAAACACACTGGTGATATGAATTGTTGCTAATGAGACCAAGGACATTGTCCAGCTTTCCAAGTCTCACCAATGTGCAGATGCAGGAAGCTGGGAGAGAGACAGACAGAATAATTGACCCAGACTGGCCAAAGAGAGTATTCCATGCCATAAACATCATGCGCAGTATATAAGTGGGGGTTGCCTATGGTGGGGTATCTGTCTTCCTGTCATCCATCCCTCTCTCTCTCTGTCAGTCACTGGCATCATTCCCTCTACCTTGCTGGCTCCCTTTCGTTCCTTTGCATGCTGCTCTTCTGTGATTGCTGCTCAGGACGGGCTGAATCAACCATTAGGACATTGGGTGGTGAGAAAATGTACATTGTTCATTTTGTGTATTTTAATATCTTTATATTCTGTTACTATTGTAGTTTTCCTTTGCTATTTTAGTAAACAGTCTTCATCTCAACCCACAAGTTTTCCTTCCTGCCCAATTTCTCTCCCCCATCCTGCTGGGGAGGGGCAGGGTGAGTGAGAAACTTTGTGGTTACTAGGGCTAAACCACAACATGTATGTATGTAAAAAATAATAGATTATGTCTTAATAATCTCCCAGTATAACACATACTTAGGAACACCTATAACACACCTGTAAAATGCTTAGCCTTGGAAAAGTGTAAACTACAATATTGCCAGATTAAACTCCCATTGAACACAGATAAATGTAAGTATTTATGTTTAATTTATACCCTCAATTTCTGAGAATGAAATCTCAATATTTTCACATCAGTTGCTACTTATTACCATGTGAACTCTATAAAAACTACGTCAGAAAACATAATACTCCAGACAATCTAGTTAAAACAGCAAAATTAAAAGTTATTCTTCAGGATAATCAAACATATGTATAGATAATTACTACTTAAAGATGCCAGTAAAATGTTACTCTGACTTCTCTAGTATGAATTGTAAGCCCCTATTAAGATATGATTAAGTTTTTCTTGTAGCAGGGATCCTAGGTATTTAGAGAAGGACATGGAAAATTATAGAAGCTCTCAATACTAAAAACCAGTACACGTGATGTCACACAAGAGCTCCCTAATATTAAGTGCGCCACTTCCCTTCTTCACAATGTCAATATACTTTTGCTTTTTGGAAATATCTATATTTTTCCAGGATTCTAGTTCTGTCTTAACTGAAGGAAATTTTGCTCACTTCTGTTCTAGTATGGGTGTAAGATAACTGAAATCATGCTTCTTTCTGGAGACATTTATGTTCAAAGCTGCAAAATACCCTGGCACAGCTGGCCATGACAGTACCATAATCTTTTAACACATTCACAAATAAGATGGAAGGAAATTCATTTAAGTATTGAATTATTGCTAGGTAGGGTCTTTTTTTGTTTGTTGGCATTTTTGTTTGTTTGTTTATTTTGTGTTTTGGTTTTTTTTTTTTAGCAAAACATACCCACAAAGCTATACTACAATAAAGTGGTAATTAATCACATGAAATACAGCCATTTGTTTTTAACTAAAATAAACCAACCTCCAGCAGCAGAACATACGTACCAATTAGCTGTTGTATCATAAAATCACAATATCACTATAGTATTTTTCATTGTTTTCTGCTCACATGTTGTTATGTTCCTAATCCTACTTCAATATTACATAAGGCAAAAATATCCACTGACTTGGACAGAAAAAATGTCAGGTCTCCACACGTCTTCGTGGCTAAGATGCAAAATACTATGATGGAAACTTCTGTGTATAATGATTTATATAGAGGTGATTCTTCTGCTATTGCAGAGTCCTTCAAATGTCAATGTCAGACAAGTTGAGCAGCATTCTCATTTCACCAAGGCACAGTGAAAGATTAATATTATAAAAAAAGATGACCACTAATAATTTACTGTACATCATTCCACACATTTCGCTGTTTTAACCTTGAGACATGATACTTGATGCAATGTCAAATGCCACAATAAGAAAAAGTGTTCCTCACAGCAAGCCTCAGGCTACTTATTGGTAATTGGTTTCATGGATGTTTAGAAAGTGATGAAATCATTTTGTGCATTTATATTTGAAATGCCTATCTCAAAAAGTACATTGGTCTACTAGACAGTATGCCATCATGTCCAGTGATTTATTTTTGGAAAATCATCTTCATAATCTAAACTATGCTCAAAATCTTATTTATGGGCAAAGAAGAAGCACAACCCATGTGTACCTAAAGCCAAAAATTTATTGTCAGTATAAGTGAAATCTTAAGAATCTCATAATAATTAGTCTAGATCTAATTTTTACAAAAAAAAAAAAAAAAGAAAAAAAAGAAAAAAAGAAAGAAAGGCGATGTAGTTAAAATTGTTATATTATTTTCTATCCCTCTTTCCCAGTGTTATGTTTTTCATTCTACTGTTTCACAGGGTGGTTTGCTTGGTGGTTGTGGGGTATTGTGAAGACTCATCAGCACCTGGAGTCTTTTGCAAAGAAAAATATGACAATTGTGTTAAATACTTTCTTCTTCCTCACTCCAGGATCCACTTGAGGTAACTTAAAATGTTTGCTTACACATTTTACAGCATTCTCTTTCCCCATTGGTCTGCATCTCCACATTACATATGAATGTACTATATTTAGTGCCTTTTGCATAAATTAAGTACTTGGCTTATTCTCTTTGCTATCCCTAAAACCAGTTTTGTCCAGCTCCAGGTTTACATGTCTAGAACTGAACATGGATGACTTGTCTATAGCTGTGGGGTCTCCAGCGCCAACGTCACGCCACCCTCACACCTCATCCTTGTGTGCATGTATGAGGACAATGAGGACATCCCCCCACTCTCCTTTATGCTGCTTCCTGTGTCCTCACATCTCAATGCCTCTGCTGTCACAAAAGGCCTGTATTTATTTACATCACATCATTATGTTGAAATCTAAATATCTCGTTCTTCACAGAATAATTTCTTGTTACTGGTACATATATAAAGCTATGGCTGTACCATACAAAGATTACAATGACCTTTTATTTGACTAAATTATATGTTAATGGACTTACATTGATTTTTTTTCCCGTAATATTGTGACAAAGGCATTGAAGATATATTCTCCATCAATTTGTCAGTCCTTTGAATGGTGCTCTTCACTTTGAATATATCAGTCTTTTAGTATGTTTTTTTCTGATATTACTTTGTTAACTTCTATATACTTAGTTATTTTTTACAGAAAATATGATTTCCTCTCTCTCTTCTTTCTATATAGAGAAATATAAAAGTAAAATATAAATAAATTTTAGTCCAAAAAAATTCTCCTCAAGTGTATGGTCAACAGACTCCTTTGTTTACCATGAGGTAGCTACGTAGTCTTGTACCTGGTCTGGCCACTCTCATCATTGTCCCTTGGACTGCGGCACAATGGACTGAGATTCAGATTCACTAATCACTCTTCTTCAGGCAGCTGAAGAAACCTAATAGCCCTAATAGCCTTTCTTGCTTACCACTTTACCCTTCTCCTAGATTTTCATTTTATAGTATTGTTTACTGAATTGGAGAAATATGCATGTATTTAACTAATATTCGGTGTACTAAAATTCAGCTGAAATTGGAAACAAGGTACATTAATAATCCAAATTTAAATTTGTTGCAAACTAGGAGCAGATACTATTTTGTTCATGTTTTCTTGATAAAGAGGAAGCACAGCCATAGAAAAGCCTTGGAATACACTGGTGGACATATTAACTTTTTCAGACTCATGAAGTAAACTTGCCTAATATGTAACATTTACTCTTCTAGTCACTCTTAGTCTTCTTCATCTGAAAAAATATCCATGATTTTCACTAACATATTAAGATGAATATATGCTTAGCTGTATAAGCTTTTCTCAGAGAAAGAAAAGCCTGACTGCTACTACTTAAAAACAAACTGATCAATTTGTCTGTTTGCTGTCTAAATAATTAATGTGCTTGTGTCTGTGCATGGTACAGCTGAAGGCACTTTTATTTCTCATTAACAGGCAAAGTATAACTTCAAACAGAGCAGGATATTTGACATTATAATTCCATTGTGTTTTTTTTTTTAATGTGCTCACTTTTTTATGAGGAGGAACCTCACTCAAAACTCAAAAACTAAATAAACTATTGCCCACTTGTTCTTTATGTAGTCCAGACCATCATTTAGATTCTGATGGTTTAGCTACATGGATTTTCTTCCTCAGAACTTCATGAGACCCACCTGGTTGTATTACTCTGCAGGTGATGACAGTGCAGGTTTTTGATTTTCACTTTACTGATAAGATAATATTTTCTAGAATAATAGTAGGTAGAATATTCAAAATCTTATTTATATTTTTTTTCTATTCAGATCCAAAATAGGTGTCCACAACATCCTGATTCTGTAAATATATCACACATTTATCAGATTATTGCTAAATTAAAGATTATAAGAAGCTGAAATAAACATATATTTATCCATGTATAATTTAACCACAAAATTTTAAGTGAAAAACTGACAGAATTAATCTGTTATATTCTCCTACATAGTCAATGGAGAGGAATTAGTAGCTCTAAGATAGGCAGATCTCAGGTCAGCAGAATTGTTTTTTGAAAGTCTTTCTCTTGCTCGCCATTAACATAACATTAAATTTCTATAGCATCTTGTCTAACACAGATACATTGCTGAGACCAATTTAGAGCAAAGGTGGCAAATAATATATTTTAAAAAATAGTTGTTTTTTTTTTTTTATTTTTAAGGTTACTGTGAAGCACAATTGTGTCAGATCAACAGATGAGAGAACACAGACACATGGTCAGAATATGAAGTAGTAAGTATTCTTTGACTAAATGTATGCATGTTTATTCTTATCCTTTGGTGAAGAGGGGCAGTAGTACTATCAAGACACTAACTCTAGAAAACATAAGACAGCAACAATATTGTATACTACAATGAAAACAGAAACATAATTCAAAATGGAAAGTTACTTTAAGAATTACAAAATATTGAGTTATGCAGTAGACTGTTCCCATCAAAAACTTATTACACTCTTTTATATTAAATATTTATAGCTGTTGAACATATCATCTATATGGTAACTATGAATAGGGTCATAACATGTAGTAACTTACTCAAGTTTTTCTGTCAAAAATCCAAATATGTCAAAGGTTATAAAATAAATGAAAGGATGACAAATACCAGAAAATAAGATATTGCCTTTCTCTGACCTGACTCTCATGATCTGTCTGAGAAGGCCAAATGAAGCACATGTGAGGCACAGATTGAATTATAAGGAAATATAGTTCTGTTACCCAAAAAAACCCCTTCAAGATATATATATATACTGGGACATATAATAGAAAGTAAGCTGTCTTCTTAGGAGTTTTTGAAATGGAATGTGCTCTAAAACCTCTATAATCAAAACTAAAAGTGCCATGATGGAATTGTTATATTTTTAAAAACTTTAATCTGTAACAGTACTGGTTTGTTGCCTTAGGCTATCTTGAATTGTTTTTGAACCACTTCTTTTTAATTGGTTAGAGTTGTTGATGTCATTTTCTAAATTGTAGGATCTAGGAATAAATACTGTTCTTATTTCACTGTTTAACTTCATGATAATGTGCAGACATTAATAAGCATGACTGTTATTTATTTTCAGCAATTTCTGCTTCAATTTTTATTCCTTGCAGGAAGATAAATACAATATTTAGACTGTTGTACTCCTCTTATGGTTTCTATTTGTTCCAGGGACCAGAAGAGGAGATTGTAATTTTCTTTCTGGTTAGTGTTCACTATTGTCTTCCATTAAGGTCCTTCTGTTACAATATTTGCAGATAGAAATGAAAAATTCTTCACAACAGGCTGTCAGATGCCTCTCAGAATCTCTTCACATCATCCATCTTGTCTCCTTGCCACTTCTTGCAGCTGGACCAGGCCAACTTGGGCCCAATCGACCCACTGGTGAGAGGCCAGAGGGTGAGGCCTGCTCCCACTCTCTGCCCCCGCTCAGCTGTTTCACATCTTCTCTTCTCTCTCTTTTTTTTTTTTTTTTTTTTTCT
>WHYT01017722.1:83231-102590 GCA_009806455.1 Tetrax tetrax | reverse complement strand
CAGAACATTGTGCTACTAATTGGCTCGATCTTGGCCAGCAGCAGGTCCGCCCTAGACCAGGCTGAGTCCACTGAACGAAGGGGAGCGACTTCTAGCAGTTTCCTACAGAAGCTCCCCCCCCCGCCCCCCCCTCACTAAACAAAACAACAACAGAGGCTGAGGGGGAACCACCTTCCCTTTTATAAAACAATCTTTCTACTTTTGTCACTACTGCTATCGCAGGAGTAGTTTCCCAAAGACTATCTCAAATTGTCTTTCCAGTTCTTGAATATCTTTGTTGTAAATTTATCTACTGGTTTATGCTGTAGAACTCTAGTAAGAAATCTTTTTTTTTGGTCTGGCTTTCAGAATATTCACAAGGAATATTAGATTACTGGGTTTTGGTTTTACCTTTAGAAAAATTTATCACATGGTACTGCACTGAATAACACTTGAATGCTATAAAATAGTGTTAAATATTAAGTATTTAACACATTTTTTCACTCTATGAAGGGAAGTAGTGTATAACAAATCTTAAATAGCCACAAAATTGTACTTACTCAATCTTATTTCTGTGTTACTGACTTTGACCCTCTGGAATTCATTAGAAAACTTCCCACATAGAGTAGTATGTAATCAAGATTTAGAAAAGACTAGCCATGCGCTGTAACTTTTTCAGCCACTTAGGGCACAAAGTTTACTACTAAGAGTACATTGAATCTATCCTGCACAGAAATGTATTTGATGGAAGATAAAATGTTGAAAATGGGAGGGTGTAGGAGATGGCAAAATGATCCTAACAAAGTACTGTAAAATGTCATCAATTAGGTATCTTCCATGTAGTTCAGCCATTCTTCCAGAAATATATGGATCTCTTGTAGATACTGTGTCATTTCAGCAGAAAATCAGGATGGACACAGTAGGACACCTGAGATGGCAGTAGATGTCATCCAGCCTAATATATGGAATCTTCCCTGGTAGGTAGGAAGTGAACATCTAGCATACTAATGGCCTAAAAGAAAACTTCTTCAGTAACTTATTTTTCTGAAATAACTTTAATTATTACAGTTGTCCGTGTGATCAACAGGTTCTTTCTCTAAGACGTCTTTCAAACTGCGCAAAATTATTCCTATCACAATAGGGAGCTTAACCCACAGCCATTATCACATGGTTTCAGCAACAGTGGCTGCCAGGAACTAGAGATTACATTGTTTGCCACAGGCATTTGATACAATTGTTTATTCAATGCTTTTGCTGCTGATTAAAGTTAGGGAAATCAGAGCAGAATAACAAAATATTTTCCTACTTTGTGTCTGTATGTGTGTGTTTGTACAAAAACATTACTTTCCTGTAGAACTTATTCTAAATGTTAAAACTGGAAGATTTGCCTGAGTCTGTCCTGGCAGTATCATCTCCATCCCTGGAAACTTTCAAGGCCAAGTCGGATGAGGCTCTGAGCAATCTGACCTAGTTGAAGATGTCCCTGCTCCTTGCAGGGGGGTTGGACTAAATGACCTTTAAAGGTCCCTTCCAACCCTAACCATTCTGTGATTCGATGATCACTACAGCTGTTCCAGTTCACTGTATTTTATTTCAACATACATATCTTCTTAATAATCTCCCTCTCTGCATGTACACAGAGTACAGTTTAATAAGTTCGTCAAAAAAAAGTTTCTTACTGCCTTTGATTGCAGTACATTCTGCTTAAGAGTCTGGCAAAGAACTGATAGTTGTGAGTTGTTTTGACTTGAAAACATATTATGTAGTAACTGAACATGAGGGTGCAATATTTTAATCCAGTTATTTAGATGTAATATCAGTAGTTAGTTTACCCTGAGACAGCGGCTAGTTTACAAAGAACAATAAAGAACCAGGCTAAAATATATGTGTGTGTACGTGCACGTGTTTATTGTGTTTAAATTAAACTTCTCCCAAGAGATCTGCATATCTAAAGAGTAACACAGTCTCTGAAGATAATAAATCTTACAGATTTGATCCATTTTCCCTAGATGATATTACAGTGTCTGCTGGCAGTCTAGTTTTAGGGGTTTCCCCCTTTCCTCTCTCCACCATACAATTTCTTATGACCAAAATTTTAACAAGAATCACACTTAAAATTGAATACAATTATTTATTTAGTCTGAGTAATTTATAAACATTTTATTTCCGGAAGTGAGATGACAATGAACTGAAGTAGGAAAATTTAGAAATCTCTTTAACCTGGAATGTTGAAAAATATCCGCTGGCATCTGAAACAAAAATTGTAGTCCACACCCTAAGCAGCAATTCAGTTTTATGAGTTATAAACATCACCTGGGATAAGACTCAAGTCTGCCTAAAATTATCCATGGTGCTTAGCTTTATTTGTCTGTACATAGATAGAAGTGTCTTTTATGAGGCAATTGGTGCCTATTTCTCTTTAAGTTTTGATTGCAATTCAGGATTAGACAACAGTGCGTTACGGGATCAGATAAGAACAGGTAAGACAAAGACTGACTCTAATGGTTGAGATGATTGATTAAAAGAATATTGAAGTTTCCTTTTTTTTTTTAATCTTGCTTCTATTACTGAATTATTGAAGATTTCATAGAAGGGTCAGTGCATAAGAAATAAGGAAATGTTTCTGACGCCACATGAAATTTTATTAATCTCAAATCTCAGATTTCTTTAGTCAGGAGCAGAGATTACGGAACTGTAGCCATCAAGGTGGCAATGGTTTTTCCATGTGACTGTTTATGGCATAGTAAATAAAATAGGGTATGTAGTCAAATGATTGCAATTTTTTATATTGGCAATAAAATTACTTTGAGAGAGTATTATGCCCTGGGTTATTCTTGATAGATTAGCCATTCAGCACTTCAGGTCATTGTTCATCTATTGTCAACCAAGAAAATGATAAACTACAGATGGGTTATGCTTTTTACAGCACTGAGGAGGAATGCAAGAGTTTATTTGCTTTTGCATATGGTAGAAGTTAAATTTCTAAAAAAACCCCCAAACCTTAATAAATAGCATAATGATCCATATTTATGAACTTAAGGACATAGCTGAGCATTTATACAGGCATTTAGCATAGTATTTAGTAGTCTAAGAAGCCATGTAATGTAGCTACTTACATTCAGAACAGTGGCTAGACAAGATGGTGCTGTATGTTGTCTCATTTGTGCAATAGTGCAAATCATCCTATTACATCCAGACATCTTCAGTGTGTTTATCTGCATCTTCCTTTGTCACATCATGATTTCTTTATGCTGAACAGAGAAAAAGAAGTTTGTCTACGGCACAAGTCATCTCAATTTTTTTGTGACACATGCACTCCTCCTGTTCGAACTAACTGAGATTTGTTCCCAGCAGATGCTCAGCCTGTAGGCCTAACCGAAGTTAATCCTATTGTGTGAAGCTATCAGTAAGAACTCAGCACCAAGCCCCTCAAAAAACTAATTTGGCTGAATATTTGGCTAATAAGTGGCTGAAACTGCATTAGCACAGCAGAAAAATTTGACTACAAATCAACTGCTTCATGCTATAAATATTTGCAGCTATTAGGGCTAGTTGAGCTCTCCCTCAGTAGCAGCCGGCTGTGCAGCTATAATCTCCCCTTGAGTAGGTTTGCCTCTCAAGGTTACCCCTCTAGGCTAAGACATCCCTTACCTAATACCAGACATTGATAGGTTGGTAAGTGATATTTTTTGCATACATGTAACATTTAAGCTATGTATAGCAAGTTTAAGCGATAATCTTTGTTTTCCATACTAATTTTAAGTGTAGCAAATAGTATTGACCATCAATCCATCTGTATTTATTAAATATTTTTCATACCTGAATTCACTGATTTACCCAATTTCCCCAAGTATCTGCTTACATACATTGGTAAAATTTGTTACGTTTTGGGTCTGTCCACAGTAGACTTTCTAAAAGGTGCCGCTGAACTTCTGTCAATAAAGAGCAAAAGGTAGACTTACTGATTAACCTTTTTCCAACCCATCTGAGTGAGGATGATTCTCTTTTCTCACATTGTAATACCCCAGTTTTCTTGGGTACTGCTTATCAATTATGATCAAAGAATGATGTTCACATGCATGTAGCGATATCATTATAGGATAGCTCTGCACACAAAAATCAAAATCAATGATAACTGCCTGAAGTTGCCCATATGTGGTGTTACTGGAATTGCCTGCTGTTTTCCCATCTTTTACTTATTGCTTTTCTTAGAGAAACTAAATATCTTCCTGTGACTTCTTGCTAACAAACCTTATGAAAAGCAAGCTGCATGTGCCTATTCACATACACAGTAGGCTATTAAGTCTCACTAAGGAAGAAAAGGGATGCTTACTATAGTTTAGTCTAAGCGGATAATAAGAAAACTTGCACGAATCTGTATGTTACTGTGAGAAGCTACAATAAAGGAGTTTTGATCCTGTATTAACCTCTGCGGGTTGCATCAATGTCTGCTTTCTAAGTGGTTCCTTGCCTTAGTGACCTGGCTTGAACCTTTGTACCAGTTCACTGACCAAAAAAACAAAGTACCAGAAATAAGCTAGAACAGCAGTATGACACACACAAACTTAAAGCCACAGAAGTTAGAACAAATAGCTTTCCCACAGTTCAACATTTTTACCGGAACAATATGCATGGACATATGATTTATACACACGAAACAATGAATAAGTGGTTACTATGTTATTTTTATTTTAAAAAACTCAACACTTCTATGAAGTAGTATATAATTAGAAAGTCTGATACTGTAGACTCCTTAAAAATATTGTAATTATTTCAATGTAATTTAAAAATAAAATTATGATATCCTATATTCCTTTTCTGAGCTTTAGTATTTACTGGTTAATAGAAAATCATAAGATTGGAAACACAAGCCACATAGCAGGGAGGGGGGAGAAAACAAGATTGCATTATGCATAAATGATAAAAATGAAGACATTTTAGATAAAGTGTAGATCTCAAAGATGAAAAGGTAATATATATTTCTTTGGTTTTAAGAACATGGTCAGAAAGGGAAGGTTAGATTTTTCTTGTGGTGGCAGGGTAATGAGATTTTGTGAAAACTGGTGTGGAACACATCCAAAATAAAGGAGATAATAAAAAGTCTGACAAATTTTAGGAAGCAAAAGAAAGACTTTTGTTTGTTTCACACAGAACTAAATGATCTTATTTAATTTAACGCATTTATTTCTGTTTCAGTGAACTTGACATTGCATTTCACAGAACCACAGCATGGCTGAGATTGGAAAGCACCTCTTGAGATCCAAAAATCCCTGCTCAAACAGAGTCAGCTAGAGCATGTTACCAAAACTTTGTCCAGTCAGATTTTTAATATCTCTCCAGATGGAGACTCCACAATTTCTCTGGACAACTTGTTCCAATGTGCAACCACCCTCACATTCAAAAACTCTTTTTTCTTGTGTTTAGGTGGAAATTAATATGTTTTAATGCGGGTCCATTACCTCTTGCGCTGTCATTGGGCATCACTGAAAAGATTCTGGCTCCATCTTCTTTACACTGTCCCATCAAGTATTAATACACATGAATAAGATCCCCGTAAGCCTTCTCTTCTCCGGGCTCAGCAATTCCACTTTTCTCAGCATCTCCTCATATGAAAGATACTCCAAATCCTTAACCATTTTCATACCTCTGTGCTGGACTTGCTCTCCAGTGTGTTTATTTCTCTCTTTTACTGTGGGACCTAGAACTGGACACAGTACTCTAGGTGTAGCCTCACCAGGACAGGGAAGAGACCAAGCATAACGTCTCTGCTGGCGGCATTCCTTCTAATACAACCCAGGAGGATGTTGGTCTTGGCAGTAAGGGCGTGTTGCTGGATCATGGTCAGCTCACTATCAGCCAGAACTACCAGGTCTCTCTCTGCAAAGCTACTTTCCAGTCAGTCAAGCCCCAGAGTGAACTGGTGCAGGACTTGGCATTTTCCTTCATGAGATTCCTGTGTATTCAATTCTCCATCTTGTTCAGGTCCATCTGGATGGCAGCATACCCATCCAGTATATCAAGTACTCCTCCCAGTTTTTTAGCATCTGTGAACTTGCTGATGATTCTGATGTTAATGAAGGACCCATTATTGACTCCTGGGGTATACTACTGGTGAAGGGGCTCCAGCTGGACTTTGTGCTCAGCCTTTCAGCTAGTTTTCTATTCCCTTCAATATCCATTTATATAATCCAATTAATTTATCTAATCTAATCCCAATTAATTTATCTTATCTAATCCAACTCATTTATCTAACTTATCTGGGCCATTACCGTAAAATATATAAATATAATTATAGACTACTTAGGTATGAGAGGAAGTTATCTGTGGAGTCGTAATTTGAGAGAAATTGAAATTAATATGGACTAAACATTGGAAGGCCAAAAATAGGATGTAAGAAATTAAAATAACTTCAGAGCATGAAAAAGTCGTTCTGAATTGCAGAAAGGCAGTTTGGCAAATAATAGTTTTAAAAGGTAGCAAATTATAGTGGCAAATTACAGTGGTAAAAAAGGTCAGTGATATATAATTGATATGATTTTCATCAGTACTGCTGGTCAAACTGAAGGGGCTTGAAAGGGCCAGTTGAATACAGCAAATCAACAAATGGTTACAGGACTGGTGTCAAAGCCAGGGGTTCTGCTACTTAGACCATGGGACTTGCTTTGAGAAACCTGGTCTACGGAGGGCTGCTGTGGTCCACCTGTCAGAGAAGGGGAAGAGTGTCTTAGTTCATAGGCTTGTCAAACTGGTGGAGAGGGCTTAAAACTAAAGTTGCTGGGGGAGGGGAATATCAATCTATTTCACTACTATCACTTTGATGGTAGTGCCAGCAATAGATGCCCAGAGCCTGGAGAAGAATCATAAGTCAGGAGGAGAGCGCCTGAACAGAAGCCCAAAGGAATTCCAGCTGTTCCAGCCAGCAACTTGGCTTCATCAGGGGCCCAGCTTAGGTGTCTCTATGCAAACACATGTATCATGGGGAACAAACGCAAGGAATTAGAGACTGTTGCAGTTTTGTTTAGTGAGGGGCGGCCTAAGGTGGTAGCTTCTGTAGGAAACTGCTAGAAGTTGCTCCCCTTTGTTCAGTGGACTCGGCTGGGCCTAGGGCAGACCTGCTGCTGGCCAAGGCTGAGCCGATTGCTAGCAGAATGTTCTGTGATAATGCCTCTGCGACAATGTATTTAAGAAGGGGAAAACAGAAAAAAAAAGAGAAAGGAGATGTGAAGAAGCTGAGCGGAGGCAGAGGCGCAGAGGGGAAGGTGCAGGCCTTATGGGCATTGCAGGCCTCACCCTTTGGCCTCTTGGCAGGCAACCGACTGGGGCCAACTTAGCCCAGCCTGGCTGCAAGAAGTGGAGAGGAGATGACATGGATGATGTGAAGAGGTTCTGAGAGGTGTCTGCCATCCTGTTGTGAAGAACTTTTCTTGTGAGAGAAACAGCTGCAAACGCCAAGGTCAGTGAAGGAGGAGGGGGAGGAGTAATGCTGCTCCTGCCCAAGATTCCCCTGCAGCCTGTGGTGATGACCATGGTTGAGCAGGTTGTCCCCCTGCAGCCCATGATGGTCCACAGAGGAGCAGCAGAGATCCACTTGGAGCCCATGAAGGACACTGCACCGCGGGAGGTGGATGCCTGAAGGCAGCTGTGGTCCATGGAGGGCCCGCTGGGGCAGCTGTTCTGGAGGGACTGTACCCCATGGAAGAGATGGACCTTGTTCTCACAAACAAGGAGGGACTGATGGGAAATGTGGAACTCAAGGGCAGCCTTTGCTGCAGTAAGCAAGGAATGGTGGAGTTCAAGATCTTTAGGGTAGTGAGGAGGACATGCAGCAAACACACTACCCTGTACTTCAGGAGAGCAGACTTTGGCCTTTTCATGGATCTGCTTAGTTGAGTACCATGGGATAAAACTCTTCATAGAAGAGGGGCCCAGGAAATCTGATTAATATTCAGGGATCACCTTCTCCAAGTTCAGGAGTGATTCATCCCAAGAAAGATGTCAGACAAAAAGACCAGGCAGACTGCATGGAAGAACAAGGAACTCCTGGACCAACTCAAAACCGAAAAGGAAGTCTACAAAGGGTGGAAGCAAGGACAGGTAGCCTGGTAGGAATACAGAGAATTGTGCAAGCAGCCAGATATCAGGTTAGGAAAGCTAAAATCCTGATAGAATTAAATCTGGCCAAGTACATCAAGTGCAACAAGAAAAGATTTTACAAGGTATGTTAGGGATAAAAGACTAGTGAAAATGTGAGCACTCTCTGGAAGGAAACAGAAGACCTGGTTACCCAAGGTAGGAAAAGACTGAAGTTCTCAACAACTTTTTTTTTTCCTCATTCTTTAGAGCAAGGGCTCTAGCCACATTGCCCATGTTGCAGAAGGGAAAGGTAGGGACTGGGAGAATGAAGAACTGCCCAGAGTAGCAGAAGATCAGGTTCAAGACCATCTAAGGAACCTGAAAGTACACATGTCCATGAGACATGTGGCTATGGACCTGTTAAAGCGAGTTGAGAGGAAGGCCATGAGGATGATCAGAGGGTTGGAGCACTTCTCCTGTAAAGACAGGCTGAAAGAACTAGAATTGTTAAGCCTGGAGAAGAGAAAGCTCTGGGGAGACTTTATTGTGGCCTTTTAATACTTAAAGGGAGCTTGTAAGAAAGACGGGGTCAAACATTTTAGCAGGGTCTGTTGTGATAGGACAAGGGGTAATGGTTTCAAACTAAAAGTGGGTAGATTTCGATTAGACATAAGGAAAAACATTTTTACAATGAAGGTGGTATAATTTTGGAACAAATTGCCCAGAGAGGTGGTGGATGCCCCATCCCCGGAAACCTTCAAGGCCAGGTTGATGGGGCTCTGAGCAAACTTATCTAGTTGAAGATGTCCCTGGTCCATGCAGCAGGATTGGATTAGATGACCTTTAAACATCCCTTCCAACCCAAACCATTCTATGATTCTATGATAAAAGGTGAAAGTCAGTGGATTAGAGGTAGGCAGGTACAGGGTACATAAGGCCCAAAGACTCATTGGGCATTGCTGGGTTACCAAAACATGACAGTGAATTTTTTTTCTTATATAGTGAAATCATAGAATCATAGAATGGTTAGAGTTGGAAGGGACCTTGCTCAGAGCCTCATCCAGCCTGGCCTTGAACATTTCCAGGGATGAGGCATCCACCCCCTCTCTGGGCAACCTGTTCCAGTGTTCTACAACTCGCATTGTAAAAATTTTTTCCTAATATCCAATCTAAATCTACCTCCCTCTATTTCAAAACCATTACCCCTCTTCCTGTCACAACAGGCCCTACTGAACAGCCTCTCCCCATCTTTCTTGTACGCCCCCTTAAGGTACTGGAAGACCACTATCAGGTCTCCTCGGAGCCTCCTCTTCTCCAGGCTGAACAGCCCCAGTCTCTTGTCTTTTAACATATTTTGTTTTCCAGGAGTTCTAAGAAATGAGCTACTGTACATTGTAAATTATACCTGCACAGTAGATTTGTCACTAGTTATTCTGTAAATGCACAGAGAAATTCTTAACTGAATGCATATTGTGTGATTTCATGCCAGAAAAGTCCTTAAATTTAACTCAAAACTGAGAGAAATGTTAAGATTCTTCATGGATGTTTGGGATTTCAAGCCTGTAGAAGAAAATAAAATAAAAATACATTTAAAGAGGCAAACATCAGTAACCCTGAGCAGCAGAGAAAAATGAAGTTTTTTAGGTGTATATTTCTGAAGGAATGTAGCAATGTGATAGTATAGGTGTAATGACTTCATTTTTATTTAAATAATACTGTTGCTGCTTATGACTATGGACAATGGCAGGGAAAGACAAGCTATGACGTGACAACAGCATGGTTGAAATACAGCTCACAATAGTAACGGTTAAATATAGCTGTCAATATATGAACTAGCAGTGAACTGAATAGCTCTTCAGACCCTCCTAACTATAGTGACTGGATGTCCACTGATTACACTGACAGCTTAGAATTTGGGGTTTTTTTCCTCCACATATATTCTATACACAGAAATAAAATAAATAAATTTAAAAAAATGTCAGCTGAGATCAGGAGTTAAATGATAGCGGAAGAATGGCTGAAAGAGCTTTGAGATCACAGTGGCATCGTGACAGCTGTATGGCCTGTACAATTAAAAAAAAAAAAAAAAAAGATTTTGCAGCTCTGTCTTCTGAGACTCATCGTTTGCTTGATTCTCTTCCACCAGGAGTTATTTTGTTGTTTTTGTTTAAAGGAGTGTTTTTTCTTCTGTTTGACAGATGTATGGGTAGAGTCTACAAATGCAGCTCTGCCCTCAGCAGCTGAACAGTTTCTCAAGCAGTGTGTCATCAGGCTGATACGAACTGACAGTAGTTACACCCTGGTGTCATTGTCTAACATGCCTGATGATAAAACATGTGGCTTGATAGATCTTTTTCTTCTGTTTCACCTCTCCATGCAGTGTTCCTTTTCTTAACAAGAAGTGTTAAAGGTTTGTTTTGTATGTAAAAAGTTTGTGTTCATTAAGGCCCCTTGTGTGCCTGTACATCCTCGTGATTTCTAGACGTAGATTTGTCTGGTCTCCCTAGATACTCCCTATTCCTTGTATGACTTTACCTACAAGGCTCTTGGCTATATTACAACTTTGAAAAATGATGGGATTTTTTTTTTTTATGTGTCTAATATAGTTTCTAGATGATGGAAAGAAGGGCTCAGGAACATGGTACATTTCTGAAATAGATGATTAACTGGTAATTTCTGGCAAATTGAGCATTTACTGTTCGACTGAAAAATTGCAAATATTTTGGTTGTCAATAAATAGAAATCAGAAGCCTGCAAAAATTTTATTTCTAATAGGAGTCAGAAATTATATATAAGGTTTGAATAGTTCAGAAGTACATTTTGCTTTATTGCTTAATTTCAAATTTACCAATTCAAGGTATATGTGCTGTATTAACAGATGATCAACGGTAGTAAGTGCTAGATAAGATGCCCCTGATATTATACAAAGCAACTAGGTCTGCTGCCTCTGCTAAGCAAATTAGGGAGCTACAACGATGAAAACAAAGGTACTTCTGTTTACTGGCAGTGAAGTGCAAAATAATAAAACAAACCAGTTTTTTACAAAGCAGAGGAGAGGGAAACAGTTTAACAGGAGAGGGAAACAGTTTAATAGAAGAATGTTTCACTGGGTGGAGCATGAATTTAATGTTTAAGTGACCAGTTTTGGAATCTGTACTCTCTTTATTTAATGCATTACATAAAACTCTCCTGCAGAATATCTTGGGGGGGGAAGGGGGGGAGTGTTAAATACTGATATGAAAACAATAGGAAAACCTACAAACAGCAGTTGAACATATGGAGATGATATACAGCCATCCAGGGAGGCATGAGACAGCTCTGACGGAAGAACACTACAATGGAATCCAGTTTGTGGTTAAGGTTCTTTTATTCTTGGATCATATAGAGCATAGCGAAAAAAAAAGCAACACACCCCATGTGCACTTTAGACGTAAAAGGATCATGAAACATAGATTCTGGTGAGTCAGTGAAGAAGGGCAGAAATGGACTGCATTCATGCAGTTGATGGTTTGACAATAATGTGGCAAGCACCAGTGAAGAGGTAGAAAAACTTGAACTGTCAGTGACAATAACTACGCAAAGCTGAATTTCCTAAATATTATGTGACAAGTTAATAGCAACACAACAAAATACACTCTATCAGAGACCATCAGAGACTAATGGTTGAGACTGATATAGCATGGCTGTTCAGAGATGCACATTTTGGTCATAGCCGATGTAGCCAAAGTAGACATCTGTGACAGCAAGTACCACAGATGTCAGTCGCAACCACATGGCATCAAGGCATCAATTCCATGTTACTGCATACTCAACAGCTAATTAACAATATAAATAATATAAATTTTAAAGATGAAGTGCTGTATATGCAGTGATGACAGGATAGCATTAAGAAGACAGAGCCAGACATGACAATAGGTCAACAGGCATAATAGAATAAAAAAAATCTGACTAAATATAAGGAAAATAAATTACCATTAAGATAGTCAAAGACTGGAACAAGCTAAGCAGAGAGGCTGTGGTATGTCTGTCCTTTGACCTGTTGGAGACTTGACTGGACACAACTTTTTTTCTTTATCAGTGTTGTCTCTTTCCATCCTTATCTCTTCCTTTTAACCCACAAAATCAGGAGCTGTCTGTAAAAGATAAAATATATTATATTAAAAAGTCCTAAGATGGATGCATTGATAGTCGCAAGAAATTACAGAGTCAAGCAAAATAATTTTTACAAGTAACAGTCCTAAGATTTCTTTCCCTTTTAGAGTAGTGGAGATATAAAGGGAGAAAGGAGAACAGAGTGATAACAGCAATTATTAAAATAAACACACATCACTGTAGGATGCACTTTACTTTGATTACTGTGAAGGAATAATCACTTTATTGCCTTTGTTTTCATGACCTTTGTACTCATGTTAGCTGTCATCTTGGCAGGTTTGGACATCTCTTTTAAATAAACAGCATATCTTTCTTACAATTTAAGTTCACTTTCTCCATTTGTGAATTTCTATTGTTATTAAGAATGTTTTCTGCAGATTCAGCTGTTTCAATTAGCTTGTTGTTCCAAATGTTCTTTGCCATGCGTGTTGGACATTTATATGGAATGCTAAGTTATAACATCTCTTTCCTTTTTGATTTGATTTTACACTTTCTCTTTTATGATATATTAAACCTTTGTTGTCATATATGTTAACAAGTATTTAATACTTCGCTGTATGCTGTTTAAAACACTAATGTCAATCACAATTATAGGAAGATTTCTTCATATCTCAAAAATAAAGAAATTTGATTTTGGTTCTGGATTTAAGATCTGAATATACACTGATAAAATGTTCAGCTCATGATCCTTACTTCCTGTTTATCCATTCAGAACTGAAGGAATTGCATATTTATTTGAATAAGCAGAACAGATGTATTGGCTAAAAGACTATAACCCCCCCCCCATTTTATATCAATTGTTTTTCCAAATTCAGTACAGATGATCAAAACAGTAAAATTATTATTAAAAATCATAGATCTCAGCCCCGCTATCCCTATTAGCATGGAAATAAGACCATTTTGTAATTGTGAAATGAATATGGTATTTGGGAAGTAGTTGGTTAAAGACTGAGGAATGTGACCCTAACTTGGAATAGTACAGAACAGCTGTTTCTGTCCTTGAAATTATCTTTGCTTGGATAAGACTCAAAAATTATCTGTGGATTTAAAATTGTGTAGAAAAAAAAAATTATTACAATTAAGATACTGCATCTCCTTCTCTGTGTTCATTTACAATAGATCACTTTAAAGTAGTACAGCTCTTCTTGCTCTTAATTTTTTTTTGTTTGTTTGTTTATTTGTTTGGATACTCAAGCAGAAATATCAGGTCAAATTTTTTATCTAGCTAGCTATTTCTTGCTAAATAAAGTTAAGAGGTTTCCTGTCATCCGTAAGGTAACCCACTAGGCTGTAGGGGGATTTCTGTGGTGGGTTGACCCCAGCCAGCAGCTAAACACCCACCCTGCCTTTCACTCACTTCCCTCTCCTGGAGGATGGGGAGAAATACAGAAGATAGGCAAAAAGACTTGTGGACTGAGATAATGATTGTTTAATAAGAACAGCAGAGCTGTGCATACAAGCAAAGCAAAAAGAGGCAGATCCCATTGGCAGACAGAAGTCCAGCCACTTCCTAGGAAGGAGGGCTTCAGCATGCTTAATGGATACTTGGGAAGACAAATGTCATAACCACCATTCTCCCCACTTTCCTTCTCCTTTCCCTGAGCTTTTATTGCTGAGCACGATATTATGTAGTATGGTATATCCCTTTGGTCAGTTTGGGTCAGCTCTTTTGGCTACGTCCCCTCCCAGCCTTGCCCACTCCAAGCCTACCCACTTTCAGGGAAGGGGGGAGATAAAAAGAGAGAAAGTCTTGATGCTGTGCACTGGTGTTATCAATCAGCACTGTTTCAGCCACAAATACAATGCACAGCATCATACAGACTGACATTAAGAAAGTTAACTTAATAACTTCAACCCAACAAGACCCAGTATAATTTCTAATAAGAACAGTATATATTTCTTTTGTACGAAACAGGATGGTAGGTAGATCAGAGTAATCTCCTTCACTGGAGATGTAACTAAGAACAGAAGAAGATAACTTCAAGGTACCTCTGTTTATTGTCACCACTGGTGGACAAGCCAAAGTCAAAACAGTTCTAGTTGTAACTAGAATGTTTTTTAACATTCCACAGGAACGTATAATATTCAAGTTCTTTTTTTTTTTCCTCTCTGAGAGCAGGAAATCTTATCTGCTCTCTTAGAACAGCTTTTCAGTTATTGTACTGTTGTAAGCAGACAAAAGTCTGAAGGCAGGGGATAAGATCTTCCCTATTTAAATAATTATTATTATTTCCTCTGCTGGTTGCCATCGAGTATATAACTGTATTCCTCATCCACAGACAGTGGTTTGTTTTGGTTTGGTTTTTGTTGTTTTTCATTTATCCAATCTTTCCTTGTAGAAATAGACTTCTTGGACCTAGGGGTTTCTAATTATTTCTGTTTTCCTTTAAGTATCTTCATAAAACATCAAGGAGAAGGTTTGTCTGAATAGACAGTATTAGGCTCCCTTTAACATTAGAGAACACAAATGCTTCTCCACCTGTGCTGTGATGAGTTCCTTCAGGTGAATGTAAGAACCAGCTTGTGTTCCAGCGAATTTTGATTCTCAACATTTTTACAAATTGTCTATAACTCTGTATTCAGTCAGAGTTTAGAGGAGGCTGCAGGAATGGCTTCTCTGAGAAGAGATCATGAGCTGCCCCCATCTTGGACAGAGATGGTTCTACTTGGCTCCAAAACAGACCTGCCGCTCACAGAAGCCAAGCCCATCAATGACAGGCTGTGCCAACATATTTAAGAAAGGGTAGAAAATTCTGTGCAGTAGCTATGAGAGAGAGATGGAGTGAGAAAAATGTGGGAGAAACAGCCATGCAGAAACAAAGGTCAGTGAAGAAGGAGGGGGAGGAGGTACTGCTAGAGCAGAGATTCTCCTGCAGCTCATGAAAAAGACCATGATGACACAGCAGCTCATGGAGGACCCTACATGAGAGCCAGTGGACATGCCCTGGAGGAAGGTGCAGCCTGTGGAGACCCCATTCAGGAGCAGGGTCCTGGGGGAAACTGCAGCCCATGTAGAGGAGCCCATGCAGGAGCAGGTTTTCTGGCAGGACCTGTGACCTGTGGAGAATTCTCACTGAAGCATCTGCTCCTGAAGGACTGCACCACATGGAAAGGACATATGCTGGAGTAGTTCTTGAAGGACTGTATCCCATGAGAGGGACTCCACATTGGAGCAAGGGAACAGCATGTGGAGGAAGGAGTGGCAGAGAGTTTTTGAACTGACCGCAACCCCCATTCCCTATCCTTGTGCCACTCATGGGGAAAAAAGTAGAACAACTGGGAGTGAGGTTGAGATTGGAAAGAAGGGGTGAGGGGGAAGTGGTTTTAGATTTATTTTTTGTTATGCTATCCTGATATTAAATGGCAAGAAATTAAACTGATCTCCCCCAAGTCGAGTCTGTTTTGCCCATGATGGTAACTGGTAAGTAATCTCCCTGTCCCTGTCTCAACCTGTGAGCTTTTCTTCTTATTTTCTCCCCCAGTCCTGCTGGCAATGAAGAGACAGCATCTTGGTGGGCACCTGGCTGCTCTGTTTATAGTAATACTGACAGAGAACAATATTATCTGACTAATACCACTGTTCTGTCCAGCACTGAGTCTACGTGGTCATTTGCGATCACTCCTTCTAAACTCCCTGCCTTGGAAATTGTAGAAGATCAAGCAAAGAGTGGCCTCTGTTTGTCTATTCTAACAGAAGAGCCATGTCACAGGTTTTACTCTAAAAGGACACATATTTTCAGTAACATCTGCTACAGTGTAGATCTGTCTGGTCTTCAGCAAACAAAAGTTCTCTCTCAAATCAATAAATTTTATTTAAAAGTCCGTAATACGCTATAATTGTGCTGCCTGTATTACTTAAAGGTCCAGTGAAATAGCTTTAGTAGCAAGTACAACTATCTTTTCTCTTTTTTTTTTTCTCACAGAAAGTGTAACCTTGTTCTTTATTCTAGCAAATATTAGTGTTTGTTTGTTGTGTTGTTGGTTTTTTTTTTAACCTCTTAAAGTGTGTAAAAATAAATGAAAATTAGACATGTTCAGTTTGCAAGAGAAGGATACAAACTCAAGCATCTGCTTAAATTAAACATTTTTAAAGAACATCAGCAGGGAAGGAGAGAGACGAATTTGGCAAAAATTACTTTCCTATTCCTGGTCACTACAGGGAAACATATTGTCATTATTTACCAACACCACCACCAGCCAAACAAAACAAAACAATTGCTTACTTTATGTTGACTGTAAAACTATCTCAAAACAAAACAAAACAAAAAAAGAAAATACTGGTTTGCAGATGCTTTACACAGAGTAAAAAATCCTAGCACCTACCAATAGTTTATATTTTTGAAAACAAAATATTCACTTTTGAATTTGTTCCTAATAATCCACTGTAAAATTAAATATCAGCAAATAATTATTTGCTAAATGTTTTGATTTCTCAACACTGATATTTTAAAAAAAAATTAAATTAATTTAGTTTTATATTTTTTTTCTCTTCTAGAAAGTTAAAATTAATAAATATTATGTTCACAAAATCAAGCAAAAAAAATAGCATCACCCTTTGTAACTGCTGGTAAAGAAGTTTGTCTGTATGTAGACTTCTATAAAGATTTTTCTTGTGCTATTTTTTTCTTCAAGTCTATTAAGGACAACAAACATTATTATGAAAGCAAAGATTCTGGCAGTATTTTTCTTTAATAACAAAAACCAAATTGCTGTCCACTCCCAGCTCCATTATAGGATCTTTTCAGCAGTACTCCACTGGGAGCTATTAGAACTTTTTTTGGTGCCAAAGGTGACTGTGATTCTAACTAATTTACAATTCTCCATGCTATCACTTTCTTCTTTTTACATATTATTTCTTTCTTTACATATTGGCTCAGCATCTACACTGTTTCTTTGTTTCCTGGTCATATTCACATCAATATCTGTATTTCATTAAACTTCCGTGCTTCTGTGTTTTTTGTACTACTATACGAACAGTTCAAATATTGATCTTTCTACAAATTTTCTAAAGTATGCATGCTTTTAACAATATCAGTAATCTTGATTATTGTTCTCATTATTATCTTTGTATCACCAATGATCAGTCTCATTTCTTTTTCTATTACTGTACTCTCTTTTAACTTATTAATAGGATTTGTTTTGGTTTTGTTTTGGTTTTTAATGTAACAAAGCATAACATCTGCAGCAGTTTTGACAGCTCCTTTAGATGGTTGGTATCAAGTCTTAGGACTCCAGTCAAGAGTCCTTTCCCACTGCTGGTCTCCAAAAACTTTGTGTTATTGTTCTCTCTTTCCTTAAGGAAAGAGTTTTCAGACTTGCAGATCACTTACCCTCCATTTCAGTAGCAGTTCTAGCCCTTGTCTAGCTCTATTCCTTTAAAGGCCCTCATTCCCCTCCAAAAGTCTGCTGCATCACTCCTCACTGATCTTCTTCAGTTCCCTCGTTTTGAACTTCACCCTTTTCTTAGCTGAATGAGTCCTTTTTATGCTCTTTGCCTGCAAACTTAGTGTTTCTAAACTTCAACAAACCTGCTGTAAGCTCAGTTAAGCTCAACCCTTTAGGCCATGAGAAGTGACAGTGGCAGCCACCTTCTGCACCGCTTTACTACCTTATTCACTGTTTGTACTTCTCGTGCGTACCACAGAAGACCCTGAACTGCAGGTTTCCTCCAGGCTTTCCCTCTGCTAACAAACTGTTTTATTTCCCTATCTGCACAAATATTTTGTGCGGCAATAGCTTCTTGCAGCCTTTGTTACTGACTGCTTTGGTACTCTGGAAAAGAGTTTGCACAATCCTACATATTATTTGCTGCAGTTCATAACCATAACCCAGACATTTTACAGAGAAAGAAGAAAAGATAGGAAGACAAAACTGTTCTTGCCTATTCAGTTGACCATCACAGAGTCTGCCAAAAATAAAATCTTTTCTAGTGTCTGTATCTATGTCTGGAAAAATCCTACTGATGCTTCTTTGTTAGGAGCCTCTAATGATATAGGCCTGGATCTTAATTTTGTGCTACAAAAGTGGAGTTTTTTTCTACCATTTTTCTTTCAATTTGCAGAACATTCTTTTCTCTGGTTTCCTACATCTAATCTTTATTCTGTCTTGGTTCCCACACTCTCTCTCTTGTCTCTTTCTTGCTCTCAAAGTGAGTAACCATCCATGATCACTTTAAAAAAGTCTCATTGCTGTCTCTTGACTCCTTCATTTCACATGAACTTTGACTAACAGTTTTAAAGTGTTGCCATCTTGCAAAAATGCATACTCAGATTTCACATTCTTGTAAATGACTAACATTATTCAGTTTGGTGTAATGAATATTTGTATGCCTCACACTGATTGATGTGTAAATGGCAGGATTTAGCAAAGTGTTAGACGTAATTGGGACAGATGGACTCCTTCAGCATGTATCTTCACTTCACATATGGTCTGAATTCAGATTATGAAAAAAATAATTTGTACTGCTATATATACTGAAAAAAAATTCCTTACAATAATTTTTAAAAAGAGAAATGGTTTTACTGATTCATAGAGTTAAATGTGGATGAGTAATATAGATTTTTTTTTGCTAAACTCTTAACAGAATACTCCTTCCAATAGTGTCACAGTTTAATATTTATTTCGCTGTATCTAATCATGAATGCTTCTCACTTCTGCTACTTATGCAATACAGAATAATTTCATTATTATATTTAAAAAACCAAAATAAAATTATGTTAAGATTGCTAAATTAACTACTAAAATTAGAAAATACTCACTGGTACAGTCTCCAATTAAATGATTGCATATCAGTCAATTATGTATCAACAAAGTGCTGATGTTATGGAACTTCCTGCCAAATGCCAAGCTCCATGTCCCAATAATTGAGATTCTAGATTTGCTTAGTTAAATATCTGTATTTACAGAAATGAACAAAAATTTTCATAATTATTTGTGGAATTATGTCAGAAAAGGGAGAAAACCCCGCAAAACCTAATACCTTATATTAGTCATGGTAACCCAAAAAAAAAAACAAACTTCCAATTAAAAGACAACATTAGCCATGGGCAACATATCACACTAATTATAGGCATTGATGACTGCAGTGGCTCTACTTCTGTATAATACAAGCAATTTCTATGTGTTTTGTGGTTTGTTTGTTTGGTTTTTTTTTTA
>WHYT01017722.1:56953-67023 GCA_009806455.1 Tetrax tetrax | reverse complement strand
CCCCCCCCCCACTTCCACCCCACCTCCCTCAGGTGATTAGACATTGGAAAAGAGAAGTTGAGCATTGCCACATTGTGTATGACAGGAAAATGTCAAGGAGGGTCAAATGTAAGAAAGTGAGCTTTCCAACCGTTAACTTGAAATGAGTGTATCAAGTAGAATAAAACAACTGAATATTCTATAAAGAGTCTTAAGGATAAAACACCCTACTGAAAATGTGAAATAACTTCTAATATTATTATTTTTAGTATAACTTTATTTGTTTTAAAAACAGAATTCTTTTTAAAAAGCAAGAGATGTATCCTGATGAATATGAGCTGGCTACTGAACACAACTTCTGTAATGTCAGCTTTCTTTTTTCTTTTTAATGTTGACTGACAGTGAATTCAAGGAAAATGAGCATTTCAAAGAAAATCAAACAGAAAGCAGTATCTATCAAAGTAAGTGGTGAACCCAAGGTCCCTGGATTATTCACTAAAAGGCCCTGCCCACCCCTCAGTGCTCCTCCCACCTTGCCCGTGGCCCGGGACCTCAGGTCAGCCCCCCAGGGCAATCAGTCCCTGCCGCTGTGATACTGCAGTAGGGCTGGTCCCCAGGTCTCCACAGCCCTGCCCTGACCAACCATGGGCCCCACCTAGCTGGCCCCACTTGCAAACCTGTGTCCCAGTCTGGCCATGGCCCATCCCTGACCCCAGGGAGGTGCCCAGTGCCCAAGACTAGGGCTGCTTCTGGTCACCTACCTGCCCTGCCCTTGGCTTGGGCAAAGGGATGGGCCCTGGTTGCCAGGCCCTGCCCTGAAGGACCCCATGAGGAGCCCCCTGATGCTTCCAGTATCCCATCCCACAGGGAGCCTTAACTCTTGAAATGTCCTGACACTTTAGCAAAATACTTTAGAGATCCCCCTCCAGACTAGGGGCTCAGAAAGTCATTAGTTTAATTTTATTGCCTCCCACAAACTGTTTTATAATGGGTGTCACTGGCTTTGGGGCAGGGCTGATAAGATATCTCTTTTGCTTGGAGAGTCCCGGTCCAGTAGGATCTGTTGGCTTCAAATACACCAAATCTCAGGTGTGATTAAGACAGTTCCACTGTTATGTTTAGCAAGATTTATACCAAACCTGGTGCTCAGTAAAATTGTATGCTACTCTGGTTAAAACTTGAGTGAAATAAAAAAAAAAGAAAAAGAATACCTTTTGTAGTTAAATCTCATAATAAGCAATTCTGAAGATTGGAAAAGTTCAAACAATTTTGAAAAGCCAGAGGAAGAGCTACAGATATTTTAAAATCCTTTGTTCCTGGATGTGGTGAACAAAGACATACCAAGAATTATTAACAGAACAGAGCAGAGAACTATTCTCATGCCCTAAAAAAAGTTTTCTAGGATTCATGATTTCCCATTATACAATCAAACTAAGTATCAATGTCTGATTTATTTTTTTTTTGTGTGCATTTATGAAAACAAAAATAAAAAGAACCCTTGAAATTGGGATCATCTTCTTATGGTATTAATCTACTTTTTTTTTTTTTTTCTTTCAAAGAACAGAGTAAAGTTTATTCTTTTTATATAGTGATGATAGGATCCACTTTTAACGTAACTTAATTGGTCAGAATACTCACTTGAATGAGGGAGACACAGATTCCATAAGAACAGATAATTTAATTAGTTAAACACATATAAATCTTCTGCCTGGAGATGGAGAAGACAGGGCACATTAGATACTTACTGCAGACTATCCAATAGTTTAAAGAAAATAGGAAAGTGATGAATTTTGAAGCAAATTGCTTGCATCTTGAGTGCAAAACTAAATATCTAATGGGGAAAGAGAAACTCAGGGATGCAATTAGTGGGCCAGTATGAAATTTTTCATTTCTTTTCCACATAATAAATCTAAACACTTGAAGACATCTTTTGTTGGTTTATTTGTTTTGAAGCAAAAATTTACAAATCATGTTTAACTTACTGAATCACGCAAATCAAATCATGTGCTGGTTGGATACTGTCTCCTTTGGTAAGAGAAGTGGAACGCTGACAGATACTTCTCCCTCCCTTCCTCTCTTTTTTCTCTCCCATACACACATTTTTCTTGTTGCAGTAGAGATGTAGTCTATGGATCTTGGTGTAAAGGACTGATTACTTGTTTCTTCAATGGTCTTGGGTGCTTTGCTTGTTTTTTATATTAATCATGTGTAAGCTTGTGTACTACAGTAAATATGAGTTAGTCAGTACTATTAAAAGGCCATAGCCTTTGTATGTACCTAATAATGCAGCATCTGAAGACTAGTTTCAATTTGCTTTGATTCTGAGCTGTTTTTTTTCGTCTATTTTGTCTGAGGCTGTACATTGAGGCTGGAGGCAGAGAGAATGTGTATTGTGCAACTTGCAAACTTCAGCTGGGCACCAATAAGAAAAAAAACAGAATGTGACAAGAAAACATATTCAAATAAACCTAATCAGGCCCAAGATTGACGGGAAAAAAAAGAAGACACCCTTAACCATGACCATCACACTCTTGACAAATATCTCAGCGTGGTGATGACTTGCTGTAACTCTCACTCTGATTCTTAAGGAAAGTCGCCGACCTTTGGCATCAGAAGAACATTGGAAGGATGAACTTAACACTAGAGAAAAATGTATAGATATTAGAAAGTTTTCTTGTATAAAAATTTTTGAAGTATTACGCAGAAGCCATTTCTATATTAATTTGGACCATGAGTATGAGCTTTAGTGCAACTGATCAACTAACAGGAATTGATTATTCTGTTTCAAATTGACTGTTAAAACCTTAATTACACTAATAATAAATAGTTGTCTTCGTATATATATATACTGGGTGTCCATTTTTTGCCATAACAAGATTTCGACTATGACACGGAATGAGTTTGTAGAGTGGTGGTTAATCCTTAATCATAAACATAAGTATTATTTCATATTCATATGACAAAGAATCACAACATCTGCGGTCATACTGCAATCTAACAGTGTTGGATAATGTGGCACCATGTTAAAATGGTGATCTCAAGCAACAGAAGCATTTGCTTTCTTCTAAGTATTTCTAGTCTTTCTACAACATTATATCAAAAAATAGATAACAATTGTTATTTCCCCTCTTATTACTTTCTGCTTAATTCATGTATGGTCATCATAGTATGTACACTATTATGTACAGTGGTTGCATGGCTTGACATCAGTGCCAAAGAAACTACAAGATTTTGCCTACAGGGCAAGTATATTTTAGGTTGATTGGATCAGTTGGAGTACAGTGTAGGAAGAAGACAATGTGCTGCAGGTCTGGTGTTCATAAACTGAGTGACTTGTGGTCAGCTGCCCAAAGGCAACTTTGTCTGCTAAACACAAATTTCATTAAGAGGTGGAGCGGCTCATATCAGTCTTCTACTTCTTGATTGTGTTAGGAATACAGTACAGAAAGGTTCAAGAAATCCAGGAGATTTATTGAATGCTCTGCAAACAGTTCTTTGCCAGTGCTGGAGAGGCTAAGGGAGGCACTGTGTTGGATATACTGCTGATAAATAAGTGGTTGTGGATGGGAAGGCTGATAGAAACATTACTGCAACTGTGATATAACAGAATTTAAGATCCTAAGGGAGATGAGGAAAGCAAACAGAAGAATAAAATCCCTGGTCCTAGTGAATGCAGACTTCAGCTTGCTCAGGGAACTGCTAAGTTGGACCTTGTGGCATACTGCCCTGAAGGGGCCCAAGAGACCTGGTTGATCTTCAAGGACAACTTCATTAGAGCACTAGAACACTTCATCCAATATGTGTAAAATTGAGTTGGCATAGCAGGAAGCCATCCTGACTGAGTTAAATGCCAAAAGAAAGCATATGGAAGATAAAAGTGGAGAAAAGATACTCAAGAGGAATATATAGAAACTGTCCAGTAATGCAGGAATGGAATTCAAAAGGAAAAAGCTCAGTTGAAGTTACAAGTAGTGAGGGATGTGAAGGGCAACAGGAAAGGCTTCTATAGATACATGGCAGCAAAGAAGATCAGGGAAATTGTTGGGTAACCAAGTGATGAAGAATATGGAAAATGTTGAGGTAATCAATGTCTTCTTTGCCTCAGCCTTTACTGGTAAAGTCTGCTAACAGGTCTGTCAGACTTCCATGCCTGATGAGAGAGTTCAGACAGAAATTCTACTCACTATAGAGGAGGTTCAAGGTATGGACATTTTGACACAGTTAAATACATACACCTAGGGTACTGTGTCCAGTTCTGAAGCCCCCAACATAACATGGACCAGTTGGAGAGGGTCCAGAGGAAGGCCACGAAGATGATCAGAGGGCTGGAGCACCTCTCCTATCAGGACAGGCTGAGAGAGTTGGGGCTGTTCAGCCTGGAGAAGAGGAGGTTCTGGGGAGACCTGATAGTGGTCTTCCAGTACCTCAAGGGGGCCTACAGGAATGACAGGGAGAAAGTCTTCAGTAGGGCCTGTTGTGACAGGACTAGTGGTAATGATCTCAAAATAGAGGGAGATAGATGCAGATTACATATTAGGAAAAAAAAAAAAATTACAATGAGTGTTCTGGAAAACTGGAACAGGTTGCCCAGAGAGGTGGTTGATGCCCCATCCCTGGAAATGTTCAAGGCCAGGTTGTATGAGGCATTGAGCAACCTGATCTAGTTGAAGACTTCCCTGCTTCTTGCAGGGGATTTGGACTAGATAACCTTTAAAGATCCCTTCCAACCCTAACCATTCTATGATTCTAAACGGTACGAGCTGGCCTGCATCTGAGGGTGCTGTTGCATCCAAATTGAATGGCCAGTCTAGAGCCCAAAGCCAACTCCATTTTTGGTATTAGTATACAGTTACATGCACGTTGTTTGGCAAAGGTTTTAACAGAAGGTCCTGTTTTTTCCTACCTTCCTTCAAGATACAGAGTTTCCTCCAAGAGGAGATTCCAGCTACATCTTTCTAGCAGCATCACTAACGTCTTCATCTACCTGGCTAAGCCATGCACATTGCTTTTGTTATACTCTAAAACTAGTTTCTCTCCAGGTTGAATGCAAACTCATCAACAAATGGCCATATCTTTTTATAGCTTAAGGGTCTCTATTTTCTGCCTGTCTACTTTCAGCCTCAGCTACTATTCTGTGGTTTTTCATTTTACTTTCTTCAGCAGAGATAACCTCTCAATTAAGTTCTCAGAGATACAGCTTTCTCTTCAACCTCAGGACATTTTAACTGAGCCTGGTGCACATTCTTGCTATAATATTCCCAGATTTATCAGGGTTCATGGTAACTCGTATTATGCATACACTGTAATGTATCACAACAGTTGAAAAAGAACTCACATAAAATATCTCTCTATTTGCTTATTTTTGACAACTGTCAAATTACTTGTGTCTGTATTTGAATTTGATTCTTCACATGTCCAACAGTTCTGAGAAAGCTGTTTGATGTTATTGCAGCTATTGTCATTGTTTTGAAGGTAATGATAACCAGGACAATCTGTAATCTCTCTAAAACAAAAAGGCAAAAGTCACACTGAGATTCAAGAAAGTAAAGACACTCCTTGGAACTACAGAACTAGAAGCCATGTTCAGGTTTAAAGTGGTTGGAAACAACAAGCATGGGTTTATCATGGCCAAACTCCACTTGACCAGACTGATTCTCTTCTATGATGAAATTTCTGGTGCTGTGGCTGAGGCAAGAGCAGCAGATGTCACTTGCTTTGACTTTAGCAAGATCTTGCATAGTATCCTTGTAGCCAAATTAGTAAGATATGGTTCGGATAATAATCTGTAGATAAGAAGGTGCAAAATTGGCTACACCATCAGATTTTAAGTGTTAGCATTTCAAAATCTGTCAGCCAGTTGCGCATTGTGTTCTGCAGTTCTAGAGCTGATACTATTTAATATCCACATTAACAACCTGGGTGATGAGGCAGAATTGAGTGGCACTTCCTTATGTGCAACAGACCTCTTTTATCCTTCCTCCTGTCTGTTCTCTTCCTCTGTTTTCCTCTTCATCCTTGCTTTTCCCCATGTTGATACTTCCTCTGCATGCCTTAATAAATTGTCCATGGTCCCACAGTCCCCTTTCAAATATCCATACTATTAATGTTTTCCCTTCTTATCAGCTACAAAGTCCAGGCTGGCGCTCCTTAAAGCTGTGCCTGTTATTTCTTAATGGTCCATCAGTTAGTAACTGTAGAGTTTTGGTCTTTGTTACCTTCTCATTTAACACTTGCTTATCAGGTTTGCGTGTCTATGTGTTTTGTTTATCTCTTTCCCTTTTCCTTTACCTTTTAAGAGGTCCTCAACCTAATAACATTAAGGAACCAGATGCTTCTAAGTTCTATACACCAGCCACTGACCATTGGGCACAGCTTCTCAGAAAAGGACTTGGAGATTGTAGTGAACAAGAAATTGAGTATGTATCGCAGTACAACTTTGTGACATATTATCCAACCACATAACGGACTACATAAGTAAGAGTATAGCCTGTGGGTCAAGAGTAGAGATTATCACCTTCTGTGCAGCACCTGTGTGACCCAAGCCCATCATATTGTCTCAGGTTCTGGTCTTGCCAGTACAAGAAAGACACTGACATGCAGAAGAGAGCCCAGAAGAGTCATCAAAAAGGTCAGAGGGCTCAGGCATATGACATGCAGAAGACACTGAGAGAACTGGGTTTGTTCAGCCAGGTGGAAACTAAAGAGGGATGTTTTCAAAGGGATACAAAAAATAAAGAAGGATGTCTTTCAAGACTACTGTCTGAGTACTTAATGGGCAGTCATAGAGAAGACAGGCCTATCAGGGGTTTATAGTGAAAGGACAGAAGGTCAAATTCATAAGTTGCAGCAAGGGAAAAATCACTACTAGGTATCAGAGAAAAATTATCCACAGGGAGTATTTAAGCACCGGAGCAGGTTGCTCAGACAGTCAACTGAACAAAGCACTTAACAGTATCATCTCACTTTTAAGTTAGCCATGGTTTGTGAAGGGGAATAAACTAGATGACCAATAGGGGTCTTAGCCAACCTAAATTATTCTATGATTCTAATTTAAAGGTCAGTATAAATGGTCTGGAATAAAATATTTTAGAGAAAGGAGAGGGACATCCAGTTTCATTTGTAAGATCTGAAATTTAAAGTTTGAATCTGGGTGGAAAATAATACTCTGATTTAATTTACTTTTTTTTTTTGCAAGACTTCTGTAGAATTTCTAATAGCCTGTTAAAACATGTTTACAAGGACTGCTCTAAGGATCAGTTAGACACATTCCTTAACTTTACTTGGTCTAAGTCTGATTTCAAATGACTAGTTAATAACAAGGCATTCCTCATCCAAATATGTATGAATCTATAAACTACACTTAGAAACCCTATGAAATGCACAATCTGTCTAGTGTGCCCTTTACCAAATCCAAAATGCAGAAGTATTATTTCTAAGTTCTCATTTCAGCTGCCTGGCCCTGAGAGGTCAGGCAGCTGGCATCACAGAGCTCAAGGGAGGCAGAAGTACTTTTCAGTAACTGTTAGTGACCCTGAAGTCCTTCTCGCATGCAGTGATGGGGTAAAAGCTTCAACCGTAAGACTGAATATTACCCATATATTGCAAAATCTGCTTTTCTAAAAATAAGGGTATGAGTCATAAGTCAGATTTCCAACTTATTTCTGCTTCTCAAACTTTGCCCTACCAAATGCATTTTGTTTCAGAATATATTACACAGGTTTCTTTTTTCCAAATCAATCTGCATCAGGAGTTCTCAGTCTGTGGCCTTGATCTGCGTGCAGCTCGTGTTCAGTTTAAATGGGGCTTCATCATGTGCTTTGAAGTAGGGAAGCACTGGCATAGAAGTTGATGCAGAATTTCTTCCTGTCTAGGAAGTGCCTCAGCAGCAATTTATCACAGTGAGAATATGGCTGAAGTTGGCCCTGGCTGATCTTCTAGGCCTTAGCTACATCTTCAGCCATTGTCCAAAGTGAAAACAGTTTGCACCCTTTGGAGAGTCACTGTTCGCTCTCAAAGACAAAGTGCTTTTAGAGCTCCTCTTCTTAGTTCTCTGAGGTATATAAAATGTACCTTCCTGAATTAAGTAATTTGAAGGTTTAAAAGATGTTTTGAAAAGCCAAGAATGTTGCCATGCATCTCCAGGAAGTTTAGTATGGGAAACTGTGTCACATAATGAAATATTACGTAAAATTTCTCTATGAATACACAAATTTGAAAAGTAAGAATCTCTTAATTTCCAGAATTTGGAAATTAGCACATATTTGCCCTCTTCTTTTATGTTTTAATCTGTAACTGAATGTCCTACCTCTTCACCAAGGAGTGCGTATTTTCAAGAGTAAGGTTTAGGAAAGCTATATGAGGAAATATCCTCTTCTGATAGAAGGAATTCCTCACATTACTTTACAGATATTCTCGTTTAAAACTTATGTGAATGATTTTAGTCTTCAGTATACATAGAATCACGAACTCTAATGCCTTAGTTCTCATAGTATCCAGTTATAAAGCTGGAATGTCTAAGCATACAGCCTTTGAGAGAACTTGATAACTGAGAAAACGTAAAATAATCAAATTAGAGTCTTAGTGGGGTGTGTAACTGGGTGGGGGAGGGGATCTTTACAGTTATTACATTTCTGTAAGATAAGCTGCAATACGTACAGTGTAAGTATATGAAGGTGAGCATAGTGACTAGAATAACTAATAAGAAAGAATAAATAATAAGAAGTCTTTTTGGCACCCAGTGTGGGGCACAAAGGAACCTGGCTAGATCAGTCAGGAGATCATCAGATTTTAATCTGAGGATCTAAAGTTTGAGCCCCCAGTCAGGCCTGAAGGGTTGAGATGAGGACAGGTTTGAACATATCATGTTGAAAACAAATTTGTTGCAAGCATTTAGTGTGCTCTTTTGGTCATTGCTGGCCACAATGTTGTTTTATTTGCTCTCAGAGCTGTTTTAGAGCTGCATTGGGTAGCACCCTACTTGCCATATGCTGATTTTTCAATGTTTATGTACAGTTTGTCAATTCTGGGATTAAAGGTATTGCTCCATTCAATCCTGTGTTCATGGATATTATTACAAAAAACAGTTCACTTACCTGCAGCAATCTGCATATACATAAATACCAGAACAGTTTACACAGTTAGTTAAAGCACATTTTCATAGTAAATTAATCACATGCTGTCCTTTAGCCCCTTGATAGGTAGTATAAATTAACCCCTTATCTCTTTCTAACTGAGTACACTGAGAATATGTGCACCAGAAATTTTATGCAAATATGTTAGCTGCAGAGTCAACTATGCTCTTTTATCTGTAGGATAATTTATTACCTTTTCTTTAATTCTCAGCTAAATTATAAAACTGATATTGTAAATTAAACATTATATACAGTAGTTTCTAAGAAAAAAAAATCCAGTCTACCTGCTTCTAATTAAGTGGAATTATCTGGGAATTAATAGATAGTAAAAAAACAACCAACTAACCAAAGCAAAACAAAAATATGTTAGGAGATGGGATTTAAGAAGGTGTACTGTTAATATTCACATATGCCAGTACGCAAAAAATTTAATATCTAATTTTGAATAATACTGTTCTAACCATGTGCAATGTGTGGCAGGGTTTTTTTTTTAGTGATCAGTAAAATAAAGGCCTGCTTCATCTCTTATATTTTTTTATCTCAATCCGGGAGTTTTGCCTTCTTTTCTTTCCTGATTCTCCTCCCTGTCCCACTGTGGGGGTGGGGGTGGTGAGAGTGGAGTGAGACACTGTGGCATTTTAGCTGCTGAGTGGGGCTAAACCACGACAGATATTTTTTGAAAAACTAACAGAAACAATGATAATCAAGTGACAGAAAACTTACATAACATAAATTTGTTTAAACAGTAACAAGGTTTAGTATTCCTTTAGGCTATTCATTAATAGAAAACTACCTAGAATGACACCGAATGTCAATTAACTTTATAGGCTATTAATAGAAAATCAATCTTTATGGTTTTAATCAAAACAGAGACAAGAAAATCACCAAATCTTCTGTAGTAGGTGGAAAATGAACACTGACGTATTAGAAATAATTTTCAACCCACATCACCATAATGCT
>WHYT01017722.1:18362-47848 GCA_009806455.1 Tetrax tetrax | reverse complement strand
ATGCCATGTGACATCATGCTCAGTATATAAATGAGGACGGTGGGGAGGGGAAATGATTATTACTTGGGCGGGGGCAGAGCATCAGGGTCCATTGTGAGCCATTGTACTGTAAATTACATGCTTAAGTATTTTCTGGTACTGTTTGTTTTGCACCTCTGTTTCCTTTTCCTTTGTTCTTCTGTTACACGGTTTTTATCTCAATCCGGGAGTTTCGCCTTCTTTTCTTTCGTGATTCTCCTCCCTGTCCCACTGCGGGGGTGGGGGTGGTGAGAGTGGAGTGAGACACTGTGGCATTTTAGCTGCTGAGTGGGGCTAAACCACGACAGATATTTTTTGAAAAACTAACAGAAACAATGATAATCAAGTGACAGAAAACTTACATAACATAAATTTGTTTAAACGGTTACAAGGTTTAGTATTCCTTTAGGCTATTCATTAACAGAAAACTACCTAGAATGACACCGAATGTCAATTAACTTTATAGGCTATTGATAGAAAATCAATCTTTATGGTTTTAATCAAAACAGAGACAAGAAAATCACCAAATCTTCTGTAGTAGGTGGAAAATGAACACTGACGTATTAGAAATAATTTTCAACCCACATCACCATAATGCTCCCTAGATAATAGTGTCACAATAAGCATGCTTTATTTTTCCTATATCTTCAGGTATTGAGTTAATCCTGAAAATCTCATGTGTCAGTAGTCTGATCCAGTCTAAAAAGTCTATATCCTTTCTTTTAGTTAATCAGAATATGTCCCCTAAAATAAGCAGTTTGTGTTTGTGTGTGTGTATATATATATAAAATAACATTAATTTTTAGGAGTGCCATATTCTACATTCACTTCCTGAACATCTGGCCAAAAGATCATATATACTGTAATGACATGTAGAGCTTCATTTCCTTCATCTCTTCCTCTTCCTTTTACCATCACTTTTGTTTGTAAATGTCTAACAAACCAAGCACATTGACTTAAGAAATATTTTAATGCATATTAGCAATATCTGAAAAACTGTATCATTTTGCGATATTGCAATTACTGTAGAGACAATAGGAATACTTCAGCTATGCTATGTAAGTGCTTTACTTTGAATAAAAAAAGTTTATGTTGCTTTTTCTCTCACTATAAAAATCTTTCCCCTCAGTGTCCTTTTGTGAAAAAAATCAACAAATAAAACTGCTTTGCAGGCAGGTTTGCTAATCAGATTTTTATAAAGAGATCTCTTTCATTGTTCAACTTAACAGGGCAGTTGAATGCCAATTGGTAATTTAAGTTCCTCTGAAGAAAAATAAAGTATCAGTCACACTTGTCATTAAAAAAGAAGTAAAAGGGTATACAAATGAATGTGGTTTTGTTTTGAGCCAGGGATCTTTTTAAACAGAAATACTGATTTATGCAACTGTCAGGTTTGAATGCATGCAGCACAACTTTCTCAGATTGAATTCCATTGATTTTCTATAACAACGTCAAGCATTCGATGCATCACAGCAGCCGTGAGACTGCAATAAATAATCCCTTCAGAAAGAAAGTGATTCTTCTCTTCTTAAATACATAGGTGAACATCTTGTTCTGCTCCCTTAGTCTGCTGTAGCTTAAGCTATAAGGTTTTAGAACTTCTAATTCCCTGTCTTCATTTTCATTTAGGATAACATGTTGTGGGGTATTTTTTATGCCTTTCTTCATACTCTTGCCTCTGGGACATGTTGTTAGAACTGTTGTTAGAACATTCTGTTTATAGAATGTGAAGAGATGTAAAGAACAAAATAAATGTCAGCAAATTCATCTTTGAATAGTTAGTAGTTATATTTGATATTGGCAGAAGCTCAGTAAAACAAAAATAGCCTTGAAAAATGCTATTTCACATGTAAGATGAGTATTTGAAAGGTGCAGCAGACTTATAACACGTGCTGCATACACAAATTAATATTTCTAATGAGATCTATAATGTTTCTGATCACGCTGTCAGTCATAATAATTTTTCTGAGGTTGTTAGTTCTGGTTATTTGCGCTCAATATTTATAGCCTAGGATTGTCATTTACAAATTTTAGTTTGATGGGTTTGGTACTCCACACTAAATTTATTACTTACTTTGTTATTTATTTCTCAGTCATTTACTATTCTTATTCATACATACAATTTAAAGTTGGTAAATAATTTAAATTGCACTAGGACATTCATTTTAGGCACCTTCAAGTGTTATTTTGAAATACTTGCCATGAACATAACACTAATATACACTGTGTAACACTTACACACTGCTGTGTATAAGGAATGACAAAGCTTTAAGGCTGAAAACTTTTGCAACATAAAAGCAGTTCAACAGGTGAAGCAAAGCTGTGCATACAAGCAAAGCAAATAAAGACTTAATTCACTACCTCTGGTAAGCAGGCAGATGTCTAGCCACTTCCTAGGAAGCAGGACCTCAGCACGTATACCAGCTGCTTGGAAAGATAAATGTCATAACTATGAATATCTCTCCTTCTCCTTTCCTTGAGTTTTTATTGCTGAGCACTATGGAATGAAATATCCATTTATCATAGAATCATAGAACGGTTAGGGTTGGAAGGTACGTTCAAAGGTCATCTAGTCCAACACCCCTGCAAGGAGCGGAGACATCCCCGACTAGATCAGGTTGCTCAATGCC
This sequence comes from Tetrax tetrax, assembly GCA_009806455.1. NCBI lineage: Eukaryota > Metazoa > Chordata > Aves > Otidiformes > Otididae > Tetrax > Tetrax tetrax. The sequence continues at coordinate 45,200 of WHYT01017722.1, read as the reverse complement.
TCATACAACCTGGCCTTGAAGTTTCCAGGGATGGAGCATCCACCACCTCTCTGGGCAACCAGTTCCAGTTTTCCACAACCCTGATTGTAAAAAATTTTTTCCTAATATCTAATCTAAATCTACCTCCCTCTATTTTAAAATGATTTCCCCTAGTCCCGTCACAACAGGCCCTACTGAACAGTCTCTCACCATCTTTCCTGTAGGCCCCCTTGAGGTACTGGAAGATCATTATCAGGTCTCCCTGGAGCCTCCTCTTCTCCAAGCTGAACAGCCCCAACTCTCTCAGCCTGTCCTCATACAAAAGGTGCTCCAGCCCTCTTATCATCTTCGTGGCCCTCCTCTGGACCTTCTCCAGCTGGTCCATGTCCTTCTTATGTTGGGGGCTCCAGAACTGGACGCAGTACTCCAGGTGGGGTCTCACCAGAGCAGAGTAGAGGGGGAGAATCACCTCTCTCGACCTGGCCACACTCCTTTTGATGCAGCCCAGAATGTGGTTGGCCTTCTGGGCCACAAGGACACATCGCCAGCTCATGTTGAGCCTCTCGTCCACCAGCACTCCCAAGTCCTTCTCCTCAGGGCTGCTCTCAATCCATTCTTCGCCCAGCCTGTATTTGTGCCTGGGATTGCCACGACCCAGGTGCAGGACCTTGCATTTGGCCTGGTTGAACTTCATGAGGTTGGCACGGGCCCACCTCTCCAGCCTGTCCAGGTCCCTCTGGATGGCATCCCTCCCCTCCAGCGTGTCGACGGCACCACACAGCTCGGTGTCATTGGTGAACTTGCTGAGGGTGCACTCTATCCCACTGCCCATGTCGCTGACAAATTTGAGTCCATTGGAGTCAAGCTGTTCTAGTTTTATTTCCTTCTCAGGTTCTTGTCTGCCTCCAGTGGTGGAAAGTGTGAAACAGAGAAAGCCTTGATGTTGTGCGAGCACTGATCAGCAAGAACAAAAACTTTGGTGTGTTATCAACAGTGATTTAGCCACAAATCCAAAACACAGCACTGTACAGACTGCTATGAAGAAAGTGAATTCCATCCTATGTTGGTGGCCCTTTGATGAATCTTGTCTAGGATTTCCATGTCTGTCTTGTATTGGGAGGCCAGAACTGGACCCAGGACTCCAGGTGTGTCCTCACCAAGGCTGAGTAAAGAGGAAGGATCACCTCCCTCAGCCTGTTGGCAACATTCTTTCTAATGCACGCAGGGATACTACTGACCATCTTAGCCATAAGCGTACATTGCTAGCTCAGCTGCTTGTCTAGTATGACCCTGTTTTCCACCCGGTGTGCCCTCTGTATGAACTTATCTGCATGAGGATATTTTGACTCAGGTACAACTTCATGCACCCTCTCCTGAATTTCATTAGTTTCCTATCTGCCCGGTTCTCCAGCTTGTTGAGGTCCCTTTGAATGACAGCATAACCATCTGATGTATCAGCCACTTTTCCAAATTTTGTATTGACTGCAAACTTGCTGACAGTGCACTCTATCCCATCATTTATGTCACTAATGAAGATATTGAATAACATTGGCATCAGTAGCAGTCCCTAGAATCAATAAATAAGAAATAAGACAAATGAAATGTCCTCTGAATGCACTTTTATTTTACAGTGTTTATATGGAACCTAGGGTAACTAGCTTAAAACTAGAAGTCTGACTTTTAAATGCCTGTGTTATAGGATAGGAAGTCTTTCTACTTGTAAGCCGTGGACACACCATGGCTACATCCTGTTGTAGTATTGATCTAGCTTCACTGGAACAGCAGCAGAGCCAGAATATAAAATAAAAATATTGGAAGTGAAGGAAGATGCAAAATAAACTATAGTTTTACTTTATAAAATCTGTTTCACCTAGCAAATTACTAAGGCACTTGAGTGCATCGAGAGGTTCCACACCATCTTCTGCCTCTGCTAGGAATCTAGCTTCCCACATTTAAGGTAAGCTTTGATAGGGTACAACTGTGTAAACCTGTATCAGAGTTCTGTGAAAACAGTTAATTCATGAAGACGGAGCTGTAAGAAGCTTTATCTGAAGTCTCCATTCCTCATCTTGGGAGTTGAATTTAAACTCAGGACTTTTCTCACAGTCTTGCCTGGTCTTGTGCCTTGTTTTCCAGTAGCTTGGCTCTAGAGCCTGGTCTCCTCCACTTACTTGAAGCCAGACCTATCAGGCATTAGAACTGTGGTTTGTCTGTCTAGATGTGGTCACTTACACCCCTTGCTCTATTCATTGCTTAGTCCAGCTTGAAGTTCAGTAGTGGCTCTTGTACATATGCACATAAAGAACAGAGTTCTTTCTAATCCAGCTTCATCCCTGCCTTTGATCCTGTCCGTACACATCCCATAATAAATTTTACACATTTTTCCACAATTGTCTTAAAACACCCCATACTAAGTTTCCTATGAACCGCAGTGTCTTTGTTTTGTCCCAAAATTCTCTTCTCTCTGCAGCCTATAGGAAGTCCTATTGTTCTTTAGACAAAAACCGCACTTAGCTTGCATGGTTTTCTGGGGAATTTCTTTTGATGATTCATTTTGATAGTCTTCACACCAGAGAAAATGATCTATTGTCTTTTAATAATCTTAGGAGTAGCTGAGCCAGTGTACTCTTTCACTGACTATCTTATACCTGTCATTGCTCCTCTGATCCTTTCCATGGTTTTGTTCAACATGTTTAACCTTTAGATAGGTAACTTAAACACACCAAAGAAAGGAACCTTTTTTTTCCTCCTTTTTTCTCTGCCGTATTTCATGAGCATTCAGCAGACAAATTACAGGATTTGAAGCTTTTTTAAAAGTTACAAAAGCTTTTTGCCAAATTCTTGCGAAGTTAAGTTGACTTGTCATATATGACAACAGTCAAAAGTCAGTTAAAGTTAATAGACCTGTGTGTTGATTTTGTTTAGTGAGGGGGGGCTACAGTGGCAGCTTCTACAAGAAGCTGCTAGAAGTTTTCCCTTTGTCCGGTGGACTTGGCTGGGTCTAGGGTGGACCCACTGCTGGCCAGGGCCAAGCCAATTGGTTACAATGATAATACCTCTGTGACAACATACTTAAGAGGGTGAAAATAAAAAAAAAAAAAAAGTTAAAAGTGAAGAACCAGAAGCAGCGGCAGAGAGGGGGAGGTGCAAGCCTTGCGGGCCTTGTGGCCTTCACCCTTTGACCTCCCACCGGGCAGCCATCTGGGCCAGACTCAGCCCAGCCTGGCTTCAAGAAGTGAAGAGAGTAGATGTGAAGAGAACCTAAGAGGCATCCGCCTGAGCCTGATTGTGAATTTTTTTTTTGTGAGAGGAACAGCTGCAGATAGCAAGGTCAGTGAAGAAGGAGGGGGAGGAGTAATATTGCTCCTGGCTGAGATTTCCCTGTATCCCATGATTCAGACCATGGTGAGGCAGGCTGTCCCCCTGCAGCCCATGGAGGCCCATGGAGGAGAACAGATCCACCTGCAGCCCATGGAGGACTCTACACCAGGGCAGGTGGATGCCTGAAGGATGACTTGGCCTGTGGAGGGCCCATGCTGGGGCAGCCTGTTCCTGAGGGACTGCATCCCATGGAAAAACAACCCCACACTGGAGCAGTTAATGAAGGACTGTAGCCCGCAGAAGTGACCCCGTGCTGGGGCAGGGGAGGAAGGTGAGCAGTTCTTCCCCTGAGGAGGAAGGAGTGACAGAAAGTGACGTGATGAACTGAATGCATTTCCTATTCCCACCATGTGCTGCTCAGGGCAGGGAGAGAAAGGTAAAAATAATTGAAATTAAGTTAAGCTTGGGAAGAGGGAGGTGTGAGAGGAAGTTCTTTTTGTTCTCTCTAATTACCCTACTTTGGTTTTATTAATAATAATTATTTAAAATAGTTTTTCCTAAGTCGAGTATGTTTTGCCCTTAACAGTAACTTGAATTATTTCTTCCTGTCCTTTTACCAAACCTTGAGTTTTTTGTATATTTTGTCTCCCCTATTCCCTCGGAAGACGGGGAGAATGAGTAAGAGACTCTGTAGCTTGGTCCCAAGAGGGGCTAAACAATGACAACCAGGAAGGAAAATACCCTTGATACATATTTCTATCTAGAAAATACTACAGATTATGTGACTGCAGATGCTGTCTTTTTTGTTAATGACAAAACTATTAATCGAAATGATTTCAATATGTTGTAAGTAACCATTTCAGTAGGTGATTGACCAAAGCCCATTATATACATCTGAATGCAATCATACAAATTGTTTCTATACAAGTAGATTGAGCTTTAGAGAGGAGGTAGATGACTGAAAAAAAAAAGTCAGACACAAATGTAAAAAGTCAAGATATAATCAAACAAAATATTATCTTATTAAAACCCAGATACAAAATACTGTAGTACCTTGTCAGCATTATGCAAATATCTAAAGTTCCTATCAGTATAACATTTAATGAATATTACTCTTTTACCACTAATTTCTCATAATTTGATTTTCATTCATAATGATTTTTAATCAATAGTACTTATAAATATTTTCAAGAATGTATTGTCTTTATGTAATTAATTTTCCTAAAATATTTGTTCGTAAAAGTTATCAAATTTCAGAAAATGCCAACATTTCAGTACAATCACGACAACATAACAATTACATTCATTCAAAATCTTTCTCAAAAAAAAAAAAAAAAAAAGTCTTGCGAAATATTACAGCTGGAATAATCAGAAGATGCTGGTAGATATTGATAACTTAAATATTTGCTCTAAATTTCATTTTTTGGAACTATCTTTTCTTCTATATTGTCATCTGATTTACACTGATGTGGAAAAAAAAACCAACCAGGTATCATTTCTTCGATATGCTGCATCAATTGTAAAGTTTCAATTAAGCTTTTTAAAATTATAACAATAATAACTTTATCAGGTAGCTTCTATACATTTGTTGCCAATGTTATTAGTGTACGTCAACCAAGTTAGGAGGAATGGTCCTAAGTTTGAAACCATAAGCTTTTTTTTTTTCTTTTTGCAATTGTTATTTTCTGTCATAAAAGATATTTTGAATGAAAAGAAGAGCAATTATTAAATTCTCCCTATTAGTAAAACTGGAAGCTTGGACAACAATACTTCTCTTGTGATGGCATTTGCTCATCATCACAGAAGACTTGAAAAATAAGTTGGAAATATCTCCATTTTTCTTCTCAGTGCAAGACAGACATTGTTAATGTTATTGACTTTAAGGGCCACATTCAGGGTTGGTGAGCATGGGAGTTAGTTAAGTTAAGTAAGTTAAGTGAGCATGGGAGTCAGATAGAGAGAGAAAAGGTGAACCTACTGGATACTATGCGTACATTTTTTTCAGCGTGGCATATAAATGATATTCTGCAAACTGAGATTATACACACAGTATTTTTTTATTGTGTCTTTTTTTCTTGTTAATGTCTTTCACCTTGTTTTTGTATGTATCTAACTTATTGAAGGCAAGTATAATAACTTTTTGCTAGGTAAAACTTACTACTATTACTCAGCTCATTAAAGAACTCAGAGGACAACAGTATTGAAAGAAGGATTTGAAAAAAAGAAAAGAAAAGATAGTTCACGTTAAGAGCATATTGTTACTAATAAAGACCTCTGTTATTACTTATGAAAAGTAAATTTTATATCTTTGCAGGATATTAACAGTGATTCTAGGTTTCAAAGAATACAGCACAGCTGAGAAATAATTGAAACTAATGATCTTAATGTAATATTTTGACATATTTTCCAGAACTCATAGTAACAAAAGATAGTTGCATACTTAATCACTCAGAAACTATGGATGCACATTGTCTTTCTAGTTATTTTCCTACAGTTATAATTTTTTTTTTTTGCCAAAGCAATAGATTTAAGTGAGAGGAAGGTCCTAAGGTCTTCACAGTCCTCTAGGAAGACTTAGGTCTGAAAGACATGAAATATGTGTCTTTATAAAACATCCCATCCAGTAAATGTTGCACAAACTTTTTTGTACCCCTTTTATTATATAGGTAGGTAAATATTTTATTTGAATGTTTATTTCATTTCTATATTTATGTATGCATGTAAGACTCAAGACACAAAGTCTGGACTTTCACATGTTAAATTGGAGCAAGCTCTTGAAACTTATTGATGAGGTCTGATGTCAATGAATTTTTGGTCTAATAGAAATGAAACAACAGAAAGTAAGTGTTGGCAAAAAAAAGGAACAATAGTCTCACCTCTCAGAAATGATCAATGAAAAGGTGGTAGAGCTAGGAGAAAAGGAAGAAAGGCAGGAACAATAGAGGTCTTGGACACAACTGATCACTCCGTGTCTTGCTTGAGACTGCTGATCCTATCAGAACCTGCAAGCATTTTGCAGTCTGAAGGTACCAAAGCTGATTTATCTACATACTAATTCCACATCAGAGCAAGGTAACTCCATATGAAGCAGATACCATCTCTCTTTTCCCTGGTTTTATCCAAAGAAAAAGCCATCTGCATGTCTCAGATAACAGATGCTGTGATTTATACTAGGTGCCAATCTGCAAGGCCGGACACTGTAGCCGATTACACAAGCATAAAAGGAACGTCTAGACAGAGCCTGGAGGACCTTTTGCCTTCAGCATAAGTCACAGTTGCTACTCTGTTTTTACTCAGAGTTTGGGAAGTATGGGAACAGAAGCCATAAACAGCTTCCTAATTTTCTCCAATTTAAACAAGAAATGAAGCAAAAGTTAGGGTGAATAATCTAGGCATGAATATTTGTACTATATGTAATCCTTTGAGAGCCACAGAAATTGGGCTGTAATCATAGTCTATTATCATAGATAATAGCTATTCAGACATTTTTTTAAACCATGAAAATTAGCATTTAAATAAAGGTTTTTTTTTTTCTTATGAGTGTCATGATTATTGAAATCTTATTTTCAAAAGATTAGTGTCATTTTTTTCCCCAATGCATTTTCCTCCACGATATCACCTGCATAATCCCTGTGTTTACCTATGTACCCAGCCTGAGTGCTGGATGTTCTGTATGTGTGCTGGTGTATGTTCAGTACAGATATGCTGATGGTCCAATTCTGCCTGTGAGCTTTTCACAGGAGATACTACGTTTTGCGTTTTTCAGGGATGAGTGCCGTTCCTCAGGTGTCAGTATTGGAACTGGCATTGTTTAACAACTTTGTCAGCAAGATGGAGAGTGCGACTGAAAGCACCTTCAGCAAGTTCGTCAACAACACCAAGCTGTGTGGTGTGGTCGACGTGCTGGAGGCAAGGGATGCCATCCAGAAGGAACTTGACAGGCTGGAGAGGTGGGTCTGTGCAAGCCTCTTAAGTTCAATAAGGCCAAATGCAAGTGCCTGTACATGGGTCAGGGCAACTCCCAGTATCAATACAGGCTGGATGGAGATGAACAGATTGAGAGCAACTCTGACAAGAACTTGTGGGTGCTGGTGGATGGAAAGCTGGATGTGAGCTGACAATGTGTGCTTACAGCCCAGAAGGCCAATAATTTCCTGGGCTGTGTCAAAAGAAGTGAGGCCAGTAGGTTGAAGGAGGTGATTCTGCCCCTTTACTCTACTCTCATGAGACCTTGCCTGGAGCATTGCTTCGAGATCTGGAGCCCTCAGCCCAGGAAAGTCATAGACCTGTTGGAGTGAGCCCAGGGGAAAGCCATAAGGAACGGACTACCTCTCCTGTGAAGAAAGACTGAAAGAATTGGGGTTGTTCAGCCTGGAGAGGAGAATGCCCCAGAAAGACCTTATTGCGGTCTTTCAGTACTTAAAGGGGGCTTGTACGAAAGAAGGAGACAAACTTTCTAGCAGGGTGTGTTGTGATAGGACAAGGAGTAATGGTTTTAAAATAGAAGGAGGTAGAGTCAGACCGAATATGAGGAAAAAATATTTTACAATGAGGGTGGTGAAACACTGGAATAGGTTGCCCAGAGAGGTAGTGGATGCCGCATCCCTGGAAACATTCAAGGTCAGGTTGGATGGGGCTCTGAGCAACCTGATCTAGTCAAAGATGTCCCAGGTCTTTGCAGGGAGTAACAGAAAGGAAATGAGACTGAAAATTGAAGAAATATAAGTAGATGAGATTTAAGATAACTATATACATAGATCCTGAGAGCCACAGGAAGAAGCCATTTTTGTCTGGCTTCACCTCTTCTTCACATGCAGATCCCTTTTGCTACAAGGAGACAGCTAATGCACAAGTAAAGTGGATTCCCATTATATAAGAAGTAATTACAAGATTATGAAATTGGCATGGTTTAGATGGGGTCAGGGTGAATGCTAGAAGTTCCAAATTAATGTCTAAGACTGGAACTCTGCCCAAGATATCCAGTGCAATTTACAGTGCAATATGGAGGCATGGAAGGTTATCAGAGAATGCCATATGTGTCCAAACCATGAATAGAAACAAAACACTTCCAGCTAGGGCATGCTCCTTGGAATGACCCTCAGTAGCATCTGACAGTTAGATAAAGATACAACCTGTAGAGTCCACTTCTTTTGCCCTTGAAAACTATAATAAAAAAAAATAAAAGTTTTACCTCATTATTTCTTAATTCTTCATATCCAGAACTTCTCTGAACAGACAGAGAAATCAGCTGGTATTTTGAGCAGATCAAGTTTTTCCATTGTTTCTATATTTTGCCGAAAGTACTATGATCACTGGTACCTGGAACTCCTTTTTTAGTTTCTAGTTAAGCAGGTGTAGTCCAAAAAATTAACAAAGAGAAAAAATAACACAAAAATGAACTCCGGTTTATGGTTTGGCTAGATAATTTTGCCAATATAGTACTACAAATCACTACTTTTCTATCATTAGATAAAGAAACAATTATGGGAGAAATAGCCTTTAAACCATACTACATGTAGAAAGGAAAAAAGAAAATTAATCCAGCTTTTTCATGTTTATATATAATCTTTGCTCAGAAATACCTGATTGTTCATGGTCTCCAATTAGACATACTGATATCCATCAGAAAATACTATCATTACCAGATATGAACTTTGATCTGTTTCTCTATACTTCTGCCTTTAATATATTCTTTATATATGGTAACAATGACATCAATTGTAGTATCATGAAAATTGAAATAAGTTTGTATAAAAACTAAATAAGAAATGTGATTCTATATGTTTATTGAATTTAATTTCTTTACTAGGATAAACAGCTTTAGAAATCAGTTATGGCATTTATTTTTTATATTTGATAAAATGTTGGTCAGTTATAGACATGGAACTATTTCATGGAAGAGTACAAACAAAACAGTTTCAAAATCTGAGATTGCCTTGTATTAAAAAACAAGAAATGGCTCCCTAAAATGGTTAGTGTCTCTAATGCAATATTGTTAAGATGAAAAGACATGTGCTTTCAGGCCTTTACTCTCAGGGATATTTTTTCTTTTAGAGAATCATTGAATAAAAAAAGGAAAACAATTCAAACATAAGAGACTAGCACTCTCAGCTCCCAGAGTGATGTAATCACTGGGCTTCAGAATCAGGATCCCTTTTTCTTTCCTAGTCTGTGAATCTGCAGTGCTCCGGTACTGCAAGGTGGTGTAATTTCAAATTCCTGAAGTTCCGTACTCGTATAATTAGGCATTCTTCTTGAATGCACACCACCATGATCACTGGAACTCCTTTTCTTGATTCTGTTTACAAGGAGGAACAAAAATTGACATTTGTAGAGCAAAGATTTTGACATCTACCTTAGGGTGAGGTAAATGGCACCCAAAAGTAAATATTGCTTTCCACTAACTATAAATATTTCAGATTAGTGGAGATGAATTTAATTAGGGTTTCAAGTTACCACCAAAATATTGAATGTAAAATACTAAAATATTCCATTTTGTTCAGGCAGAAAGTAGACTGTAATATATTTGCTGTCGTCAAATCAGTGGAAAATACTGTCAATTCTATAAAGTCTTCTGCATCCAGTAGTAATGTTCTAAGAATGATTGTTGTATCCATTGCAAGAAGAGAATTGGAAGAATGCTTGATTTGTTGTTCTTAATGAGACTTAATGATAAGCTAGAGGTCCATTTGTTCAGTGGTATCCAAGATTCATACGACTTTCAGTAAGCCTAGAAGGACAGCTCTACATAATGATGGAATTCTGGGTTGACTGCAGTTGAATAGGGTGAAAGATTTTGAATTATGCAGATAGATAACCAATACTGCTTTTCACTATCCTACTCCATCCTTCATTCTACTGAGTTTATCTAAATTACTCACAGCTTTATGTTCTCTTATTCATGAAAAAATTAGCACAAAATAGAAGCATGACAAATCAATCACCAGAAGGCAAAGATACTCCTGTAATGCTGTTTCTTTCCAGAGTAGAGTTATGATGACAACTATCTAGCAAAAAACAAGGAAGGAATGAAGTGAAATTAGAAACCACATCTTTACCTTCATAAAAGTGTTTATGTATGTAAAACTTATAGAAGTGAGACATCATCCTGGCTTCAAATACTGTTAGACAAGTGGACGTATGTGACCTAACCTCTTTTTACTTTTTACTCTCCTGGTATTACAGAGCAACTGTGACCCTCAATTTAAGCTAGGATTATGACTGCTATCTCTTAATAAACTTGTTCACAATTCTTCAGACATTTTTGCTGATTCAACAACATTTAAAACTGGCATATATCCAGATCTCTGCAGAGACTGCAGTTATGCTGAACTTGTGAAATGTCTATTTTGTGCAAAGAGAGGGGTCTGAGTACTATAGAAAAAAAACCCTCAATTTCATTTAAAAACTAAGTTAGGATTGGAACAAAAAAGGTGAGGTCCGATCCTTCACTACTATAAATCTAGAGTAACTACACTAATTTGCTGGAAATTTAAGGTAGATATACACCAGGGTAAAACCACCACCTGACAAATAAAAGGTAGAAGGGCCTGAGTCTGATTTTTATATATATATTTATATAAAATAATTACTATAGTGCTGCAAACTTACACTGTTTTAAAACCGTTAGAATTCTAAAAGGAAGCCTTTCTTCACTACCTGTTGTATTACTTATAACTCCATAGATACCAGCAAATATTTAACTTCAGGAAAGAAGGAAAAGAAGCCAAGATTTGTAACCTGGTATGGTTTTAGTAAACATTGATTAAAATATCTTATGTTGTATATGTTGCAACTTTGATATTTTTTTTAACTTTAAGAAGTGAAATCAAATTTTAGTATGCAGAACAAAAATTAAAAATTAAATGGCATAATTTTCCTTTGATTTTCCACTAGCAAGTATGACTTGTTTAATCGTAATTTGAATAACACCAAAAAATTCTGTCCTCATTTGTAGCAATATAAATCAGATTTCATTCTTAAGAAAGATTCTTTGGTGTGCTGGTTTTATGTAGTGAGGGATGCTACAGTGGCAGCTTCTGCAAGAAGCTTCTATAGTCTCCTGGTGGACATGGCCAGGTTTAGGGTGGATCCGTGGCTGCCCGGGAATGAGCCGATTAGTTACAGTGATGACGCCTCTGAGATAATGTATTTTAAAAGGGGAAAATAATAATTAAAAAAAAAAAAAAAGGAGTGAAGAAGCAGAACTGGGGGCAGAGAGGGGGAGGCACAAGGCTTGTGGGCCTTGTGGCCCTCACCCTCTGGCCTGCCGCCGGGCGTCCATCTAGGCCTCACTCAGCCCAGCCCAGCTGCAAGAAGTGAAGCGAAAGGATATGAAGAAAACCTTAGAGGCATCTGCCTGGGTCCAATTGTGAAGAAGTTCTTATGAGAGGGATGGCTGTAGACACCAAGGTCAGTGAAGAAGAAGGAGGAGGAAGAGATTCCCCTGCAGCCCATGGTGAAGACCATGGTGAAGGGTGCTGTTCCACTCCAGCCCATGGAGGCCCACAGAGGAGCAGAGATCCATCTGCAGCCTGTGGAGGACCCCATGCTCCATGCAGGTGGATGCCTGAAGGAGGCTGTGGCCCATGCAGGGCCTATGCTGGGGCAGCCATTCCTGAGGGACTGCACCCCATGGAAAAACAACCCATGCTGGAGGAGTTAATGAAGGACTGTAGCCCATGGGAGAGACCCCATGCTGGAGCAGGGGAGGAATGTGAGGAGTTGTTTCCCTGAGGAGAAGCAGCAGAAAACAACATGATGAACTGACTGCAACCCCCATTCCCTATTCCTCACTTGTCCTGCTTGGCACTGGGGGAAGGAGGTAGAGATAATTGAAATGAAGTTAAGCCTGGAAGAGTGGAGGAGTAGGGGGAAGTTATTTTTGGTCTCTCTCATTATCCTGCCTTAGTTTTATTAATAATAATAAATAAACAGTTTTCCCCAAGTTGAGTCTGTTTTGCGCATAATGGTAACATGAATGGTCTCTCCCTGTCCTTATCTCAAACCTTGAGCTTTTTGTATATTATCTCTCCCCTGTTCCCTCAAAGGGTGGGGAAAATCAGTGAGAGACTGTGTAGCTTGGTCCTGAGCTAAGCTAAACTATGATACTTGGCAATATATATATATATATATATATATGTAGATCCATAGGATCAAACACAATTACACAGTTCAGATGTACTTCTAGTAAATTTAAAATGTGTTGCTTTTTAAATCACTGGCTGTAGGAAAAATAAAATAAAATTTAATGGCAACTTAGCAGCTCAGCAAGTGCAGTATGATATTTTCCTTGGTGCTGCAGGATACCTATGAACATCTGAAAATGTGTTTTTAAGTGTGCCAAATACTTTTATTTAATATGAGCACTTCAGAAAAAGAAGAACTGATCAGCATGTGGGAATTATGGGCATTGCATTGCTCTGACACATTCTAGCAGCATGAGACTTGAAAGAGTTACTTTATGAAATTACTAAGTAAATGTCTGAACACTTGTGGAGAATGAAAAGTAGGACTGCCATAAATAATAGCAGAGCAAAATGAATACATTTAATTCACAAAAATATTTAGGAATCTCTTCTCAACCATACTAATCACAGTAGGCACTTTTTTTTTTTTTAAGAGATCCCAAATGCATTTGCGTGGAAAAAATATTATAAAAATTGTAAGCAATGAACACCTTTTTTTTTTATAATGTTCTGTGTCAAGAATAAACCCTAATCAGAGAAAGGGATTAATTTGAGCCTTTCAAGGAAGTTCATTGTCCCTAGTATTAATTTTGCACTGATAAATGTGGAATGCACCATGTAAGAAATACTACATTTCATCTTGGTTTTTTGGGGCTGATAGTAGATAACTAGATGCATATTACTACATGAGAACAATCCAGTTTAATTCAATGGAATATTATATTGAATAAAAGCAGAAAGGGAAAGATGACAGGCCAGCTAGTCCTATCAGTTAGGAACTGTAAAAGGATAATGGTTTGGTTTAATTCCAGCAAACAGCTCAGCTATGCAGCTGTTGTCTCACTCCTCTGCAGTGGAATGGAGGAGAGAATCAGGAAGGTAACATTGATAAAACTTGTTGATTGAGATAAAGATACTTTAAAAGGTAAAGCAAAAGCCATGCACAAAAGCAAAGCGAAAAATAAGGAATTAATTCACTGCTTCCCATCAGCTGCAGGTGGTCAGCGATCGAGATAAAGCAGGTCTCCATCAAGCCTAACGGTTACTTGGGAAGACAAGTGCCATCACTCTGAACATCCCCCATTCCTCTGTCTTCCCTCCGCTTTTATTGCTGAGTACGATGTCTTATGGTATTGGTAAGTTGCAGTCGGCTATCCTGGCTGTGTCCTCTCACAGGTTCCTGTGCAACTGCAGCCAACTCTCTGGTGGGGCAGAGTGAGAAACAGAGGAGGCCTTGTTGTGTAAGAACTGCTTACAAATAGCTAAAACAATGGTATGTTATCAACACTGTTATCATGACAAATTCAAAACATAGCACCACAGGGGGCTCCTGTGAAGAAAATTAACTCTATCCTAGCCAGATAGACAGTGACAGCACTCCTGAATGTGAGTGATTTGGCTAAGAATACAAACGTCTTTCTTTGTTGAAAGAGAGACGAGCAAAGTTATGCATTTAACAAACATACTTTCGCAGAGAGAAGGATGAGGAGATAAATACAATATTCTGATAGAGGAACTGATGAGAGTATCTGAAAATTTTGAGCTTCCTAATCTGCTCTTGTATGATAATAGAACAGCAGGTAAAAATTATCTGATTTGCATTGCTTTAAAATATTTTGTCAATTTCAACTTTATTTCTAGCATTTAGGAAAGATAGTGTGACTAAATCAACAACAGGATTTAGGAACCTTGTAAGAAATTGATTTAGAGGCCTAAAATCTAGGCTTTAGATCCTAAAAATAGTTGCTTATTTATAAACTAATTTTATAGAATCCAAATGCTGCAGACACATACTAGTTTGTTTTTTTTTTTTAATTAAAATTTCCCTATGTCCTACAGTTTTCCACTTCTGTGAATACCTACATCCTGACATTTTTTTTTCTGTTTAGAATGTGTTCTGTAACATTGCCCTAACTTGTCTAATTTACTGCTTTACACTACATGTAATACTTGTTTTGAGAATAAATACTTTATATGTAGACCAAGTTACTCACAAAATGTAACAGTACTAATAATTCCACATGTAAAACAAACTCATTGATGACAAATATTTTAAATTCAGAATTCAGAGTTAAATCAATACCCTGCAATGCAGAAGAGAACTGAGGTATCCAGATGGTAATTTTCTGCCCTTTAGTTAAATTTAAGTTGGCAGATTCTCCTTCTAAAGGCCTTCAAAGGACTTTGTTTTCTTTGTGAATGTAAATACTTACATTATGCAGATAGTTTTAAAGAGTCTGATTTTTATAAATCCCACTTGATTTTGGTATAACGGATCTTATTTCAAATCTCATATTTTAATGAGTTAACTCTTAACTCTATGAGTAAAAGTTATTCGGAAGTCATAGTCTGTCAACCCCTCTTGCTGAAGTAGCCTCCCTTATTATGATATTTTTAAAAAGATTATTTGTGCTAAAAATAAAGTGAGTGACTGACAATGTTTGTCTAGCTTAATATGTTAAGGACTTGTGATTATGAAGGAAGAACGATCATGAAGGAACAATTGTGAAGGAAGAATAGTTTCTATTCCTGCCCCCAAAAATATTTGATGCATTTGATATTATATTGCCTTGGATATGAGTTCATAAAAATATTTATTAGAAGGCCAGCACCTCCCCTTTTAATCTGCTTTCCTTACTATTTCTAAGTTGCCTTTAATAGGATACATATAAGACTTATTTGACCATAATTATGCAAACTATTAGTAAAGTTGATAAATTGTCATTATCCACAAAAGTCTGGTAAATCCTATGATGACAGCAAATAGGAGATTCCTTTCTTGCATGGTCCTTCTTGTTGCAGTTCAAATGCACGCAAATCTGATTGCTTGCAATTGTTCCTTTAAAACACTGTGTAGCATTCTGGACGTGCTGATTAATTCCCTGCTGTTCTGCTGATCTGATTTATTGTTAAATGTATCGTCATGCCTAATCTCTGGCCTTGTAATCCCAACAGCTAAAACACTTTTTTTTTTTTAAACAGACAAAAGTTGCACCTTACTTTCTCAATTATACATATTTTTTTTTCCTGACATTATTTGTGTTACAAATTGAAAGAAGAATGATAAAACATGTATTCCATCTAGTATGGTGGTTTTATGATCCATATTTCTGTGGTGACTATAAGGGTACATGGAGGGTGAGAGGTCTACTTCATTAGGATGACCTAATCAAGGACCTTTTCAGTGTAAAAAGGGTAGTAAGTAAAGGGGGAAGCAAGAACAGAAAGACACAAACTTGATAGACAAGAAAGACAGGGACAATGACCAAAAGTCTTGAGTTACTAATTGAAGACTCACTAAGAACTTCAGGAACAGCTTTGGAGCGAGACCACCTGGATTTTCTAAGTGATAAGAAGGGGGAAACAAGATGACCGTGACTTATGGGATATTCAAAGGTGGCATTGGTACTATGCAAAATTTATTACATAATTTTTTGAGGGGGAGGAGTCAGGGAGGGAAAAAGTGGAGAACGTAATCCAATGCCAGTGACTGTGTTGTGATGATAGGTGACTGCCCCAGTGCCCCCACATTATCATTTCAATGAACAAACATTTCATGTAATTTTTTTTTTGTTTCTATCCTTAGACATTTTAATCTTTACTAGAAGGGAAGACATGGTAGTATCTGAGAGAAAATGCATTTCCCCACTGTTCATTTGATAAAATATAATCTGCCCACTCCCTATGTCTCTCATGCATAAGATCATTGTGAATGGGATTAACTGTAAATTTATGTCTTAAGTCTTTTTGTTTGTTTTCCCGCCACATACATTCAGATGCATAGACTTAATTTCAATAAAAATACAGCTGAATAATTACAGTCCTCATGACACAGATACATTTAAAAATTAGCTTTACTCTGTAAGCAGAATAAAGTCACACTAACAGTAACAGACCACCTAAGAAATATGTGAGTTTGACAGGAAAAAAACCCACCACTTGAAAATTCAGCCCCTAGACATTTAGACCTAGCAAAAGTGCTACAGCTATTTTTTGGAAGAATCTGTAATAAGTTAATCAGAAACTAGTCCCTCAGATAGCCAGAAGCAAAACTGTATACAGCCTACCGTAGATCAATGTGAAGAGATTGGATTTTCTGTGGAAAGGAACAAAAAGCTAGAATAGGTTTTGGTAGGTCTCATGTAGTAGTCTTTCTACACATGTATCAGATATTTGCACCAGCTTAGTGAAAACCTACGGTTCTCTGCATCGCCGCCTGATTCAGCTGTCAGAAAGATTTTATCATCTATGACTCTATAATTAGTTCTGTAAGGAAAGCATTTGTACTTAAAGGTAAAGTGCAGCAAATACCTTATATGTTTCTTGCTTTAGTTCTCTTTACTGTGAATATTATTGCAAGAAAAAGACTCATCTAATTAGATACAGATTACATATGTATTATCTTTCTTCTTTTCACTAGAGAAACATATATGTGAACATCTTACTCAGAGTTTTTTTGCATATTCGCTGTTTATGAAGATAGTCACAGCCTAACACTTGCAGGTTCAGGTATTGTATAGGATCATAGAACCATAGAATAGTTTGTGTTGGAAGGGACTTTTAAAGGTCATCTAATCCAACCCCCCTGCAAGGAGTAGGGACATCTCCAACTAGATCAGGTTGCTCAGACCCCCATCGAACCTGGCTTTGAATGTTTCCAGGGATGGGGCATCTACCACCTCTCTGGGCAACCTGTGACAGTGTTCCACCACTCTCATTGTAAAACATTTCTTCCTTATATCTAATCTAAATCTACCTCCTTCTATTTTAAAACCATTACCCCTTGTCCTATCACAACAGGCCCTGCTGAAGAGTTTCTCTCCATCTTTCCTATAAACTCCCTTTAGGTATTGGAAGACCTCTATAAGGTCTTCCCAGAGCCTTCTCTTCTCCAGGTTGAACAACCCCAACTGTCTCTGCCTGTCCTCATTGGAGAGGCACTCTAGCCTTCTGATCATCTTTGTGATCCTCCTCTGGACTAATTTAAGATTATCTATTGGAAATTTTTACATCTATCAATAATAAGTGTTGCAGGAATACCTGGAAGTCTTAACAATTAGTTCAAATAATAGCAAGTTGGCTTAATTTTCCTCAACTTTAGATACTGCAATGAATAGCTAAACTGGTGACTTTAGGCTCCCCTTACTGTTGATAGAGACTAATAGGCTTCTTCAGGATGTGATTCTACATATACCTTATTGTAGGAATTTACAATTATATGAACCGCCTTTGAAAAGGATATATTTCTCTCCACTGACTATGAAGCAATACTGGAATATGATAGCTTAGATATGGATGTTGACACAATGATATCCACATCTAGTCAGATGAATATCAGTCACAAAAAAAGGAAGTTCTTGCACCAATGAATTTACTGTCTAAATAAAAAAAAAAAAAATGAAATGAAGATTCAAAGAAATTAAATAGTTTGCAGAAAATCAGAATGTAAAATTAATATCTCCTGAGTCCTACAAAAATATTTTAATCAGAAAACTGTATCTGCTTCGCTTTTCAGTATGCAGTTGTTCTTTCAAAGCTCTTCTCTTTAGCACCCTGGAAAGGTCCTCGTACTCTACTGCTATGTTGATGACAGTTTTTCTTTGTTTTCTTTTCTAACTTATTTCCATTGTACTAAGAATGCTGTTTGATTCACTTCTGCATAAGAGACCTCATAAAAAATTGAAAGGCTTCAATAATTTTAAATCATTCTACACTGCACATAGAGATTTAAATTTCAGTGCTAATTTTTTTATTAGCACTTTAATTTGGAAGGTACTAGGCTTCTACAAGATTTAAAATTATTGGAGCATTTCAAATTTTTATAAGCTTTCCAGTAAAGATATGACTATAGTTCTGGGCTTGTAAAGTGTAGCACAATTTAAATTTAATCTAAATTATTTAAGTACTTCAGACTTCAGGGAGATTTTCAATCTTTCAAACTGGAATTCATGTTCAGAGACTAGAGCAATCTTATAATGCAAAGTGCTTTCATCATTTTAAAGACCTACGGGTAGCATTCAGAACAGGCCTTTTTATTGTCAGTTTGTTAATTTAAATTATTTGTTTTCATCTCCAGAGTGTGGGGAGGAAACAAGTAAAATAAGAGCATAAAGGCAAGACATTGTTTCCTCTAGAAAGTTTAAGATAACAATGAGCTTTTACCTTTAGATAGATGAGGTAATGTGAAGAATACTATTTTGCAATGTACATTCCGAAACTTACTATAAGATGTTACATGATCTATAGTCTCATTCATGCTCAGGGGTATTAAACGTACTCATTATTTGAAAAGATCAAAGACATATAACTTGCATGTTCACTCTTGCCAAAGACTTAATTTCACTTAGAGAGGAACCAAAATGTTTTTTTTCTATTTTGTTTAATTTTAGTCTAATTGAATGTACTAACTTCCTGCACAATCAAAAAGTGATAAGTCATCTTTGCCCTACAATTAAAAACATATTGTGGCATTAAATATATGGATTTTTGATTCACATAATCCTGTGAAGCAAAATTTCAAAGACCATTATTTAGTGCCTGGGGAAGAATTCTGCTAGCATCACCAATAATTTTGGAACTGAAATGTCTCCACCCATCTAACACACGAACTTACCTACCTTTACTGGTCTTTTCATCATTTTGACAGCTATTTTTATGTTACAGGGTGTTTTGGTTTTGTTTAGTGAGTGTGGTGCTACAGTGGCAGCTTGTGTAAGAAGCTGCTGGAAGTTGTTCCTCTTTGTCCAGTGCACTCGGTTGGGCCTAGGGCAGACCCACTGCTGGCCAGGGCTGAGCCAATTGGTACCAGAATATTCCCTGATAACGCTTCTGCGATAATGTATTTAAGAAGGGGAAAAACAGGGAAAAAAAATATGTTTGCTCCACTCATAATCTATGAAATCATTGACTCGTAGAATCATAGGATGGTTTGGCTTGGAAGGGACCTTTAAAGGTCATCTAGTCCAACCCCCATCACCCCCTGCAAAGAGCAGGCACGTCTTCCACTAGATCAGGTTGCTCAGAGCCCCATCCAGCCTGACCTTGAAGGTTTCCAGGAATGGGGCATCTACCACTTCTCTGGGCAACTTGTTCCACTGTTTCACCACCCTCATTGTAAAAAAAAAAAAAATTTCACTATGTGTAGTCTAAATCTACCCTCTTTTAGTTTAAACCATTACCCCTTTTCCTATCACTACAGGCCCTGCTAAAATGCTTGTCCCAAGCGTACAGGAAGGACGCTATAAGGTCTCCCTGGAGCCTCCTCTTCTCTAGGCTGAACAAGCTCAACTCCCTCAGCATTTCTTCATAGAAGAGGTGCTCCAGCCCTCTAATCATTTTTGTGGCCCTCCTCGGGATCCGCTCCAACGGGGTTCATGAGTCCACCCATCAAATCTATATCTCTCCAATTTAGAGAGAAGGATGTTGTGGGGGACTGTGTCAAAGGTCTTACAGAAGTCCAGGTACAAGACTTCCATAACTCTTCCCTTGTCCACTGATGTAGTCACTGCATCATAGAAGGCGGCCAGCAGGTTGGTCAGGCAGGACTTGCCCTTGGTAAAGCCTTGTTGGCTGTCTCAAATCACCTTCTTGTCCTCTGTGTGCCTCAGCATGGATTCTAGGAGGATCTGTTCCATTACATCTCCAGGCACAGAGGTGAGACTGACAGGTCAGTGGTTCCCAGGATCTTCCTTTCTACCCTTTTTAAAAATGGGTGCAGTATGTCCCTTTTTCTAGTCACCCTGAACTTACTTGATTGCCATGACTTTTCAAATATCATGGAAAGTGGTTTGTCAACTACATCAGCCAATTCCCTCAGGACTCTGGGATGCATCTTGTCAGGTCCCACAGGCTTATCTATGTTCAAGTTCCTCAGATGGTCACAAATCTGATCTTATAGTGGGAGGGACTTTGCTCCTCCAGTCCCCATCTTGTGGTCCAATCTGCTATAGAAATATTTCTATTTCTATGCATAATCATAGACACTGTTTTTTGGTTTCATTTATAGCACTTTTTTTTTTTTTAATAAATCTCTGTTTGATTACATTTCTGACGAAAAATGCCTCTTTGACTAAGCAGAAATTGTAATCAATGAATTAATAGATAAAGCTTCCATTGAACAGATTTTTATCATATTATTATCCAGCAGATTAAGTGTTGGGAATTTGTTTTCACTTTTGAATTATACAGGTGTTTGAGAGGACTCTGGGGTGTTTTTTGGGTAGGAAAAAAAAAGTAATAAGCCAAATAAGAGATATATAGAGATATTTACTTGATTTTTCACAAAAGCAGAAATAAACCCAATTTCACTCAATATTTTTTTACCTTGGGTGAAAAAAAAAAAAAAACACCAAATTCTACCACAGCAAGGAAAAAAAATATTGGGAATGTATTTCCCAGACATTTTCATTTTACAGGCTTGTGTTGTTATAAGAAATATCCTTCCTGAACTCTAATTTCCTATTACCTAATCAAGCAAAATGACAAGTGCAATCAACGTTCATTGTAGTAACCAAAAATTTCAATCAATAGTAAAATCAGAGTGGTAATTACAGCATGAACAGAGCTATAAAACCTTGTAATACACACTGTAAACACACTTGTGTACTATTAAAGTTCCATTCTTCTATACATTTTAAATTTTTTATACTTATTAACTCATCTTTACTGATACTTTTTTTTTCCTTTTTTTTTTATGAACTTCCAGTAATATTGGAAATCCTAGGATGTGCTACATACAGTGACAGTGACTTTCTCTCTGAGAGAGAAAGTTCTGCTGCATAGAATATGACAACATCTCAGGTTTTCCTTTTGGATCCTCTTGAAAATGTTGTAATGCTAAACTTACAGATATTGTCTGGGAATTAGCAGTCCAGACTGTTATTCAAACAGTCTATGTTTTTTGTTTTCCTTTATTTCTGTAATTTTTTCACTCATGAAATTTTTTTTCTTTCACTGTTAAATGTTTTCTGTATAACACTTTTAAAATTCTAATAATAATAATATTTTTCAACCTGTTAAAATCTGAAAAATTTACTTTTCTTCCCTTTATAGAGTGATTTAAATCTCTAATGGCAAATGTTGTCTAGCACTGCTGTTCTGTGTACCACTATGAATACAGCCACAACCCTAGTTTTCCATTTGGTTGTTTAATATGAGATTAAAATGACTGTAGTTTTCTGGGTCACAGTTCTGCCTTAGACAATCTATCCAGCTGTTGGTCTCCTTGCAATCTGCTTGACAAGGTAGGAGATGTTCAACAGGAAGCTATCTTGTCTTCAATAAAGAAATCATCCCTCTACAGTACTAGTTTTACAATTCTCTATACCACAGTCACTCTATCTCTTAGTCCCAGTAAGTCAAACTTAGAAGGCACTCCCTCCAAACATCCTGCAGTCTCCAATTATATTTGCCACATGTGACATCTGATAAATCAATAATTGTAAAAAGCTGCACTCTCTTTTTCTGTATAAACAATAGTTTGCTAGAGAATTTTGTAGTCTCCGCTAAAGAGTACCAAGAGCACTTCTGAGCACCGTAACTCTACTGCTTATACACATATAGCTAAATGCTTTAAATTGCTTTATTTTTTCCCTAGCATGGTTTTCTTGTTTTGGTCACCAGTAATCTCCCAAACAATTTCTATTTTATACTTAAGAGTTAGCATAGGTCATGGGTCATTCCCAATAGACAAATTAGAGGAGTTCATACTTTCTCTGGCATGTATAAGAATTTAATAGTATGAATACCAGCTGTTCAAAGTCAGCTGATACGACTCAGAGAATGGGCCCTAATGCTTTTAATATATTGTTTTAATTTATCTCAAAGTCCCTCCAGATACATTTTAAAAAAATATATATTTGATCTGTGGTTTTTCAATTTATGTGTTATAAAAAATTATGCATAAACATTCTCTACAAAATCTCTAGAAAAGAGGGTCTAGTAATACCCACAAGACGTGAATGTTCCTAATACACCTTGGCAGGTGAACCGTTATCTGAGAGAAGTGTTAAAAACAAGTATTGTGATTATGTATGGAGTTCATGGATTACAGGAAACCTTTGGAGGAAGTTGTTTGCATGACTGTAACCTCAGGAAAAAAAAAACCAAACATAAGAATAAACCTGTCCTCTGACCAGCATCTACTTCAGAGAAGGCAAGCCTGAGGACAAGTCTTGTTTTGGTGTTGCATCCTACCTGAAAAAGCAATCTCAAAATAAGGCACACTTTGTCTAGCCAACTTTTCCATTGAGTTGAATAGAAAAAGGTGTTTGTAACTGAACGAAAATACAGGCAGTCAAGCATAGTCTATTCCCCACCCCGCCCTGCCCCATATATTTTTCTTTCAACATAATCACCTCATTAAGATTTGTAAAGTTGTAAATCTCAATAAGTCTTCTTGTGTATTATGGTCTTGGTCTAATGTTAACAATAGTTTTGAAACTCTAAGCAGTAGTATTGCCCAATTCTGTAGTTTTTTTTATTACTATTATTATTTTGGTTTGGAAAACTCCATTCTTTAAAGGAGGTTAAATTCTGTAAATCTAGGCTTACTATTTTTCTCTGTTCACTGCTCTCTGGATAGCTTGGCCCAAAAAGTTACAGGCATTTGTATGGATGACCTTTGGATATACTAGTCTAATTAAACACTTAGCATTAATACCTATGTGGTTCTACTACACAGATGTATGGGAGGGACACAGAATATGGAGAGGAGCTGAGCAGGAAAAGGAACAATAGGGTGCAGTGGATAAGTAGGACCATGGACACTGAAAGCTGCATAAACTCATGTGGATCAGCTAGACGAGTTTCTCACTTACTGGCTTCAATGATTTAGTGTAAAATGTCCTGGGAAGCTTTATTCATCCTCACTGTCCTGGGAACCTGTCCAGAAATTTGCCTGGCTCCTCAGTTGTTGTGGATTTGCACCTAATTTTCTTTCTTAAAATCCAGTAGCCTCTTACCATTGTGGTTGTCAACTCATTAATTATTTCTCTAGATTCAGCTAGTTCATTGTGGCTAGTTCTGCATTTCTTTCTCACATTTTTCAATTAATTCCTCTGTATTTGCAAGTAGGTCAAGGATGGCTTCTCCTCTAGTTAGTGCATGGTTGGCTGTGTTTGGTTTCTAAGAGATAATCCTTCTATAAATGGTATCTTGTGATTCTGACTGCCTTGAGATTTGGTCCAGGAAATTTTAATTCCTGCAGGTCTGTAGTCGTAGGCCATCTGTCATTTCTTCTTTGTTTTTAACCTCTTGCAACTTTACCTAAAAACTGAACTATGACATTCATTAATAAGGATTTGTGTAGTTCTCTGATATGTAGGTCTGAAGTTTTCAAATTGCTTAAAGGACCCAGGCACCTGGTTGTTTTTGTTTCAGTTTTCTTTTTTTTTTTTTTTAATTTTCCTTTAGTATGAGGTAAATTACATCTACTCAACAATGTTACCCTACTTAAAATCCTAATAAAAACTCCACTTCCAGCTAACTTTTGCTATATATACACAGTTCTCTCTGTAATACATTGGAATTCTATTTGTGAGAATCATCATACTTTCAATCAAACACATTATGTTATTGTAATACCATCATTTAATATTATTTCTGTGTCTTCTCTGTTCTGTTTTTGCAATTGTCAAAGTATATTGTTCGTTACTTAGTCTTTTTTTTTTTTAACCAGAACTTTTTTTTCACCTTCTACTTTTAACAAACACTTAGGCAGATCCATCATTTTATTACCAATAATTTGGTATCTCAGTATGTATTGTATGGCATTAAAAGAAAGCTAATTTTCCCTCTTCTAAGTACTAACAGTAGTTTAACACTTTTCTAAAGTGTCATAGTTTAGACCCACTCGGACCTATGCGCTATACAGCTACTTGCTCACCCTCTCCACATTGTCTGAGGGAATAGGGGAGTGATAACAAAAGGCTCGAGGGTTGAATAAGGACAGGGAGAAATCATTCAGCAGTTATTGTTATGGGCAAAATAGACTTGACTTGGGGAAAACTAATTCAATTTATTAACAATAAAACCAGAGAAGGATAACAAGAGACAAAACCAGATCTTAAGAACACCTTTCCCTCACCTGTCCCCTCTTCCCAAGCTTAACTTAATTCCTGACTGTCTCCTCCCCTCCCCTGCCCAGGTGGCCCAGGGAGGGTAAAGAATGGGATTGTGGTCAGTTCATCACATGTTGTTTCTGCTAATCCTTTCTCCTCAAGGGAAGAACTCCTCACATTCCTCCCCTGCTCCAATGTGATGTCCTTTCCATGGGCTACAGTCCTTCATGAGCTGCTCCAGCATGGATCTTTTCAACGGGATGCAATCCCTTGGGAACGCTGCCTCAGCATGGGCCCTCCACAGGCCACAGCCTCCTTCAGACATCCTCTTGCTCTGGCATGGAGTCCTCCATGAACAGCAGGGGGATCTCTGATCCACCGTGGATGTTCTTGCACTACAGGGGGACCTCCTCCTCTCTGCCTACCCTCCTGCTTTTGTTTTCCCCTTCTTAAATACGTTATCACAGAAGCGCTATGGGCTCAGCCAGTTGGCTTGTCCCCATCCACCAGCAGGTCCAATTTAGAGCAGACCAGGTCCACCAGACAAAGAAGAAACTTCTAGCAGTTTCTCACCAAAGCCACCATCATAGTAGCCCCCTCTGCTACACAAACTGAACACATAAAGAAATGTACCAATTTTGAACTTAGGTTAACTAGTCATACGTCAAAATATGGTAAGTCAGCTTAGACTACTGCAACATCCAACACTTGCAGCTGTTAGCATTAATAATACAGAACATTAAGAAAATTGTAGTATCTATTATGATTCTTAGTATTATAGAAATGATGGCAACCAAATCTTTTACATGATTATTGTATCAATCTGTAGTTTGTGAATACTAATAAGATGTACTTTGACACAAGGCATCACATGTGAACTGAAAAGCCATTGTAATATAAATAAAATGTGGAGTGAAAGACTAATAACAAGTATGCCAGATGTTATACTCCGAAATCATAGAATATTTATGGACTGTTCCAGTGAGGTGCAATGGATTTTCTGGAGACATGGAACATTTGAGAAATACAACATTGGAATATACTGAATTATACAGTATGATACAGATGTTTTCCAGGGGATGCTAGTTGCTGCATTCCTGACTAAGCGCCGGAAACAAAATTGGAGTTTTGGTTATGTGGAAAAGGAGACGATGCAAATTCTACTAGTGGTTGTGTGGTATGCATCCTTTTACCTATGACTGATAAAGAGGACTCTTCATCGGATTTTAAAAAAATTGAGAAAGACAGGAAGAAAACAATCTAAACACCCAGCTAAGCACTTTTATGGATCATCATTGTAGAACTATTAACTGACTTATGGACTTAATCTGCCATTTTCCTGCATGGTAAACAGGCATTAACTCTTAAATATATGCAAAAGCTATTTACTCCTTTAGTCTATACTTTTTTTTTTTAACTTATGGTTTATCCTAGACAATATCTATGTTATTTGGGAAGTTGTCTGGTCACTGATTAACTCTGAGAAGTCAACAATATATATGTGTGTGTATTACAAATATTAGGATATAAGAAATGACCAGTACAGTTGTAAGAGAACCAAAGTTTTCTGTCTTGGTCTAGATGGAAAGCATTCATTTCACGAGGAAAAATGATGACCAAAGACTTTAAAATTAACTGTAGGTACTCCAGGGAGATTATGAAAAAATTAGAGGTGCAATTAACTTCAATCTTTATCAGTGCTTCATTATTTTTCCTCAAATACTGGAATTCATTAATCTAAACCAAACGCTATTGGCTACTTTTAAGTTTTGGGAAGATGAGGAGAGTCCAGAAGGAGGGACGTGTACTCAGAGTGGAAAAGCGTGCTATTTGGCTCCCCTGGTAGACACTGTAGGCTACTATCAAGCTCTGGTTTTCTTTGAAAGGTGGAGAATAATACTTCATGCCATAATGGGCTGCCACCAGCTGATGATCTCCTGATAAGCAGAAGAAACCTGTATGCACTAGAGGGTTAAAAATTAGATTTACATATGATTCAGAGCAGTGTTCCCTACTTGAGTGGGGTAGACTTGGCTAAATGAGATTAAATATGTCTAGTTTTAACTATTAAGGAAAACCAGTTAGTAACAGATGTGTTAAGACCTGGACAGGGGGTTGCTTCCTAATCTCAGGTCCACCAATGCAAGGCAAGATGTTCAGTGTAAAGGCAAAGACTGTCAAGAACCTACTCAGGGCACTAACAGGCCTTACTGCCCCCAACCAGCCTCACCCAGGACCTCACTCCAACCCTTCCTGAGGCCCAATATCCCTTTTAAGCTCAGCCTGAGGCC
>WHYT01017722.1:0-17939 GCA_009806455.1 Tetrax tetrax | reverse complement strand
AAAAAAAAAAAAAAAAAAAAAAAAAAAAGAACAATATCCATTAAAATCTGTATAATGCTTTGAAATTTATTTTCTTAGTTTGTTGACATTTTTACCTTGATAAACTTAATTTAATCACTAAATTTAGCCAGTTTCATTAGATAAATCGTGTTAATAAATCAATAGTGTTGATAGAAAGATAATACTGTGAACTTTGAATCTCCTTCCCCCAATGACTGCTTTATCTGAATATTTTAGATAAGTACATGCAATTCTTATATAAGGAAAGAAATCATGAATATACTTATCATATATACATTTGAGTGTTACTTCAAGACTTACTGTCACACATAGGACAGGATGAAGCTCCAGATTGTAGGCATTTGGCTGTTACATGTCTGCATGTAGGTGTCAAAATTCCCATTGCAGTTGATGGAAAAAGGGTGCTCCATTGAATTGTTCGCACATTTGCGTCTCATGCAATTTTACTTCTCTAACAGTAGCCAGGACATCAGCATGGATCTGACAAATGTGACACAAGAACTACATGAGACTTGCAGACTTCTGGACCAGCAGATGGAGGTCAAAGGGGTTACCTACATAGTGGAAAATGACACTAAATGTCTGTGCTTGAGCAGCTGATTCCTGTCCTCAGTAGTTAAAGTCAGTGGAGTCTAGACATTTACTTAGCTTAATCAACAGTGAATCACCACATGCACCTCACATGTATAGAGCTTCTTTGTGAAGACCTGAACACAGGCAAGCTGAATCTTATTCCTATTATCCTGTCATTTGGTCCACAAATTGAGTACATAATGACAAAGTTCATCTGGTCCAAGCCCCTCCCCACCCCACCCTTCCCCGCCCCCATTCAGCAGGGGCACCTAGAGACAGTTGCCCAGGACCATGTCAAGACAGCCTTTGAGTATCTCCAAGGAGGGAGATTCCCTCAGAGTAAAAAAAACATATTTCATTACTTTCAGATGAAATCTCCTTTGTTTCAAGTTGTACACATTGCCTCTTATTCTGTCAATTGGACACAACTGGAAAGAGCCTGGCTCCGTCTTCTCTATACTCTCCCTTCAGGTATTTCTATATATTAATAAGATCCCTTCTGAGCTTTCTCTTCTCCAGGCTGAACAATCCCAGCTCTCTCAGCCATTCCTCATAGGAGACATGATCCAGTCCTTTAATCATCTTTGTGGCCATTTGCTAGACTCTCCAGTATGTTAATGTTTCTCTTGTGCTAAGGAGCCCAAAACTGGAAACAGGACTCCAGGTGTGAGTTCACCAGGGCTGAATAGAGGGGAAGAATCACCTCCCTTGACCCTCTGGCAATGCTTTACCTAATGCAGCCCATGACACCTTTAACCTTCTTTGCAGTAAGGGCTCATGGCTGGTTCCTATTCAAATTGGTGTCCACCACGACCCCCAAGTCCTTTTCTGCCAAACTTGGTGGTGCCCACTGTATATTAGTGCCTGGGGTTGTTCGTCCCCTGGTGCAAGACTTTGCACTGCTTTTGTTGACTATCATTAGGTTCCTGTGGTGCCATTTCTTCAGCCTGTTGGCATCCCTCTGGACAGTTGCAAGACCCTCTGGCATATCAGTGACTCCTCCTAGTTTGGTGTCATCAGCAATCTTGCTAAAGGTGAACTCTGCCCCATCAATCAGATCATTAATGAAGATGTTCAGTAGGGCCTGTTGTGATAGGATGAGGGGTAATGGTTTTAAAATAGAGGGAGGTAGATTTAGATTGGATATTAGAAAAAAAAATTTTACAATGAGAGTTATAGAACATTGGAACAGGTTGCCCAGAGAGATGGTGGAAGCCCCATCCCTGGAAACGTTCAAGGCCAGGCTGGATGAGGCTCTGAGCAACCTGATCTAGTCAGGGATGTCTCTGCTTCTTGCAGGGGGGTTGGACTAGATGACCTTTGAAGGTCCCTTCCAATTCTAACAATTCTGTGATTCTATGATTCTATGTTAAACAGGACTAGACACAGTATTGACCCCTCGCGTACACTGCTAGTCACTGACCTCCAACTAGACTTTGTGGCACTGATCACCACCCTCTGGACCTGTTGATTCAGGTAGTTTTGAATCCACCTCACTGT
Organism: Tetrax tetrax; assembly: GCA_009806455.1. NCBI lineage: Eukaryota > Metazoa > Chordata > Aves > Otidiformes > Otididae > Tetrax > Tetrax tetrax. Next base: position 15,845 of record WHYT01017722.1, on the reverse strand, counting down.
CTGCTCATGCAGCCCATACTTCATCAGGTTTTCTATGAGGATCTTATGGGAGACAGTGTCAAAGGCCTTACTGAAGTCCAAGTAGACAATATCTACTGCTGTGCCCTCATCTACCAGGACAGTCATTTCATCACAGAAGTTCCTCAAATCAGTCAAGTATGAATTCCCTTTAGAGAATACTTGCTGAATTATCCTGATTATTGTCTTGTTGTTTATGCGCCTGGAAATGGTTTTTAAGTTTAGCTGCTTCAACACCTTCCCAGGGACTGAGGTGAGGCTGACCAGGCCTGTAGTTCCCTGGGTCCTCCTTCTTGCCCTTTCTGAAAATAGGAGTACCATTTACTTTTCTTATAATGACATCAGCCAGCTCGCTCAGTACTTGTGGGTGTATCACCTCGGGGACCATGGATGTCCAGTTTGCTTAAGTATTTACTGACCTGATCCTCGTCCACCAAATGTGATTCTTTGCTCCAGATTTTCCCCTGGTTTCTGGGACCTGTGATTCCTGAAGGGTGGTTATACTGGCAAAAACTGAGGCAAAGAAGGCATTCAGCACTTCTACATTTTTCCATGTCCTGTGTAACCAGGTTCCCCACCTCATTCAGCTGTTGGCTCACTTGCATCCTTACATGTTCGTACTATCTCTGCTTTTGCAAAAGCAGATTGAGACAGAATGTAAACTTCAGTGACCAAAAAATTTCATACTGGTCACACAAAAAGGAGGAGGTAATCCCAAAAGGGAGGTAGATTTCGAAAGTACCCTGTGTCAGCCAGTAAAATGCAAGGACATCTTCTACTCTGTTAAAGAATCTTTAAAAAAAAGAATAAAGTATTATTTTAATCAAGAAGAAGAACCTAATGATATCATTTTGTCTGTGATAAGGTTTAGGTATAATGAGTTTGTGGTTAAAGAGTAAATTTTTCTGAACCTTGTAGTGGATTTTGCAGGGGAGGAGGGGAAGAAATAAAAACCTCCACAATTTCAGAGTTCTAGGGTGCTCTCAGAATGTGAAAACTAGCAGAGGTTTACCTTGGAATTGTGCTCCAAAGGGAAGATCTTACAGATAATTCTCTAATAATAACACACAAGCGCCACTCTATCTAAAGAAGAAAGCTTTCTGTTGTACTGTTGTACAGTAGTATTTTGCAGTGAATGCCACCTGAACAGTCCCGATGGGGTGTATCACAGCCATTAAAAGAACAACTGAGGGAAGCTAATCTCAGAGTTGGTCATTACATAAAAATCCTGAGAAGCAGACTGCAATTTCTCAAAGTCCTGAGGAATCCAAGTCCCGTTAAATTCAACAGGGAAAAAAAAAAAAACAAACCAAAATCCTGAATGTCTTTGTGAATTTTGACCTGAGGCAAAATTGGTTTAAACTACCACTTTTATTCAAGTTGTGAAAGATTTTCAAATGGATTTATACTACTCAGGAGATAGATGCTAACTATTCGTTTATAAGTTATCCTAATATGAAACTTTCTCAAAAAACATTTCACTGTGCATGAAACTACAAAATGTTATTTAAGCCCTAGAGAACTAATGATAATTTTCTAGCTAGGGCGATGGACCTGGAAGTTCAGACATGCACCTGAAATGTGAAACAACTGGTTTACAAACTTCAATTTAATATTTGCTAAATATAAGATAAAACATGTATTACAGAAAAGGTTAAATCCAAAAGGCATTGAAAAGTTGTGTTTCAGATGCTTTTCTTCAATGTAAAGGGTATTTTAGGCCCAGGCCTTGTCAGAAAGGGATAAGGACAGATCTTCTACTGTGTAGTACATATTTAGATATACTCAATAAAGTTTTCTAACTATTTACCTTTTGAAAACTGTAAGTTAAACATCTTCATTCAAACCACCATCCTAATTTTAAAACTTACAGACTTTTTGAAATTATTAAAACTGTATTTTTCAGCAGATAAACAACTTGCCAAAATACAAAGATTTAGCTCTTTTTCATCCATTAAACTAATATAAGAGGTGGCCTAGAGAGGTGGTAGATACCCCATCCCTGGAAACATTCAAGGTCAGGTTACATGAGGCTCTAAGCAACCTGATCTAGTCGAAGATGTCCCTGCTCCTTGCAGGAAGGATTGGACTAGATGACCTTTAATGGTGCCTTCCAACCCAAGATGTTCTCTGATTCTATGATTCTATGATTCTGTACAGCTAGCGAAGTAACAGAACCAGTTTTCCTAAGCCAAGAAAGCTACCACCTGTCTGGTAAAGCTTGCAATTAAGATGTTATTTGATACAAAGTTGATGAGTTTGAGGTCCGCTAGGATTTCTCACGAATTACCAAATCATTTGACACAGATCATTCCAGAGCCAGCAGAGAATATAATATATTTTCGTCATTATTGATCTAAAATAAACTTGAAACAGTGACCTAGAGGTAAAACTTCCTGTATATGATTTCCAGTCCCCTGAGTAAAATAGCTCCCGTATAGTTCATACTTAGCAACAGTTATACTGAGCAGAAAAACTGTAGAAGCTTTTTATTCACCTCTCTTAAGCAGATTTGTTGCAGCCAGGTTTCATATTCACTTATGTGTTGGTTTTGTTTAATGGAGGGGGCTATGGTGGCAGCTTCTGCAAGAAACTGCTAGAAGTTTCCTCTTTGTCCAGTGGACTCAGCCAGGTCTAGAGTGGACCCACTGATGGACAGGACTGAGCAAATTGGTGGCAGAATGGTCAGTGATAACACCTCTACGATAATGTATTTAAGAAGGGGAAAAACAAAAAAAAAAAAAAAGAAAAGAGAAGAAAAAGATGTGAAGAAGAAGCGAGAACAGAGAGGAGGAGATGTGAGCCTTGTAGGCCCTGCGGCCCTCACGTTCTGGTGTCCCGCCAGGTGGCCATCTGGGCCCGACATGGCCCAACCCGGCCATAAGAAATGAAGTGAGGAGATGTGAAGAGAAACTGAGAGGCGTTTGCCTGAGACGGTTGTGAAGAATTTCTTGTGAGAGGAACGGCTGCAGATGCCAAGGTCAGTGAAGAAGGAGGGGGAGGAGTAATGCTGCTCCCAGCAGAGATTCCCCTGCAGCCTCCGATGAAGACTATGGTGAAGCAGGCTGTTCCCCTGCAGCCCATGGAGGTCCACAGAGGACAGAGATGCACCTGCAGTCTGTGGAGGACCCCGCACCAGGGCAGGTGGATGCCCGGAGGAGGCTGTAGCCTGTGAAGGGCCCACACTGAAGCAGCCATTCTGAAAAGACTGCACGCCATGGAAAAAGGACCCACACTGGAGCAGTTAATGAAGGACTGTAGCCCATAGGAGGGACTCCACACTGGAGCAGGGGATGCATGTGAGGAGTTCTTCCCCTGAGCAGGAAGGAGACATCGGAAAGCGACATGTGATGAACTGACCATAAACCCCATTCCCTCTTCTCACCTGTGACGCTTGTGGGAGGAAGGAGAAATAACTGAAAATTAAGTTAAGCCTGGGAAGAGGGAGGGGTGGGGAGAAGTTATCTTGTTCTCTTTCTCATTATCCTTCTTTGGTCTTAATAATAAACAAATATTTTTCCTGAAGCTGAGTCTGTTTTGCCCATAATGGTAACTTTAAGGATCTCTTCCTGTCCTTATCTCAAACCTTCAGCCTGTTTTTTTTTTTTTTGTTATGTTATCTCTCCCTATTCCCTCAAAGCTTGGGGGGAGTGAGAGGGAGAGACTGTGTAGTTTAGTCCCAAGCAGAGCTAAACTATGACAACACCTTACAGGCCTTTGGATATTAAAGCTTGTGTCAGAAAAAAATAATATTCAGCAAAACTAAGAGTTTCTTTTTTTTTATTTTAACTTCATCTTAAAGGAGTTTTTGGTGATAAAAATAGATTTTAAGGCATAACACCAAAGCTAAAATATATGTGTCCCCACAATTATGAAGTAATTGTGAACAAAGTGAGATGCTAACAGTTGAAATACTGCAAGGCTTCAGACTTGTATAATGTAAATCTCATTATGTTTTTCTTCCATGACAGTCTACTCTAGAGGTCAAACTTCTATCCCATTGACATATGGGATTTTCTTAATCTAGAAGTGGACAAAGCAACTGTGAACAGTTGTAAACCAGCTCTACAGTGACATTATTACTTAATAGTTTATGCTTATGAATGGATTCTGTTGTATGATGAGATGTCGTGAAGGGTAGTCATGTTATCCCCTGTAAGAGCAAGTTCTTTTAGGCTGTGTATGGATGAACATGAAAAGAAAAGAATGGTGGTGTTTGCTGCCTGAGCTATTTGAATTCTGTGGAACAGTGTCAATTTACATCTATGTGACCATCCCGCCTACACTTGCATAAATAATTCATAGACCATAAAAGCTTATTGTGTTTAGTAGAATACTTCAGAGAATACTCCAGATTTTTAACAGCATTACAGGAATACCCACACTATGGGCAGACGTCTTGGTTCTTATATTTTAATTCAACCTCCATACGGGTTTACTAAGGAAGAATAAATACAAACTCCCTGTGCAACAGATATTCTTCAACAAAGAACTAGGTTGGCATGTGCCAGAGCAGAACACAAGTGTAAGCAAACTCATAGGTACCATATACATTAGGGGCACTGAGATTTGAGTACCAAATTGGATATGTCTACATCAAGTAATATGCAGCAGTGTGCAGTATGCTTCATTCTTTTGCTAGTTGTGGTACTTGAATAAAAACCATACTATTTAAGATAATTATTTTTATATTAATTTTATATTTATACATATTTTTCAACTTTATTTTATCTCTTTCTTTCCTGCAGTTTTTCAGGTATCCTGATAGATATTTATTGATAGAACAGGACATATTTGCATGTATATCTTTTAATGGATAATATGAATTTCATTTTTTTTCCTATGCATTTCTGACTGAATAAGGATATAATCCTCTAGAAAAAAAAACAGTTTTGTAAGACTGGAAATAAAAAAAAAAAAAGCCCAAATATCTCAGCTATATTAAAGCTGATCATTAAAGGAAGTTAAAGTCACTTTAAATTGAAATCTAAAAATTGTAGATGCCTTTATTTATATTACACAAATTTTGTTGGCACTTAAGTGTATGAAGTTGTACTCAAAGTTTTTCTGCATGGTTTCTATTAGTCTGGGGGTTTTTTTTATTAATAGTCTGAGAAGATAAAAAAATGGGCAATTCAACACTTAAGGTACAAATGAAAATACGGACATAAAGGACATATTGCCAAAACATAATTTTGGTACTATTTGATAAGCTTACCGTATTTGAAACATCTACTTGGGACAAACAGATATGAGACAATATTTATGGAGATTCATGCCTGCCTTTCTGCTGCTATAAAGGCTGCTAGAAGACAAGTGAGAATCCTAAAACATCTGAAATTGTTCTATTTACTTAAGTTTAAGTAACCTAAGTGGCCAGTAAGAAACATTAGAAATTATTTGCATGTGATTTCAACCAATAAAGTTTAATCTTTCTTTTAAGTCTAATATAAGTATTCAAAAAGTGAAGCTTCTTTCCAGTTTATTTGAGTAGTTTGTTTATGCTTCACTGACATTTTCTTGCTGCAAAGCAAATATACTGAATTCAGGATTTTTTACATGTTTTGTCATTAACCAGTTTGGCTATTTCTAATTATGTTTTCCTTGCTGTTTGTGCATGTCATTTTGCAAACAAACACAATGAAACCCCACGTAGTTTTGCATTCAGCTCACAGAGGTATAATCTGTTCCTTTTGCTGGGGGAAATCCTCAGTGATGTGTTGCCAATGTTTTAACAAGAGACTCTCACAAATCATTCTTCCCTTAAGCCTATGTTAAATCTGTGCATCAGGAGTATGTGTGCTGCAGAGAGGAGTGGCGACAGACTCATTTGTTTCCAATTTAATGTGAAAACACGTTCTCATAAGTATAACCAAGAAAGATGGGATCTTATTTGGCAAACAAACTGATATTAAGCTCCTGGAAATATATAGACTATGCTCCTTAGCAGAAATAAAGTGATGAAAAAAATGTGTGTGTGGATAGGTTTACTAGAATAGCACTGTGCTTTGAAACAGCATGTGAGCAATACTGTTACTGCTATCTATTGAGATGTAATACACTGATAGATATTTGTTTTCCTCACTACGATATCTTCCATTTTGTAAACTCTAAGAGTTCCCAAGTGCAAAATGTTGCAGATATTGTGCACACCAAAAAAACCCAAACCACTAAACCATTGTGAATATTCTGAAAATGCTTCCTCCATCTCAAATTACGTTGCGACACCCTTATAATGGCACATATGTGTGTGTGTTTCAGAATGTCCCAGAGCAATTACAAGTGCTTAGGAAAACACTGTTGTATGAGGAATATCCTTAAGAGTTGTCAGAGAATGGTAATAGCACACTGGTATATTCCTAAGGATCTTCACACAAATAAATGACACGGGCAGAATGGAACACTTTGCCTAGGTCTTTCTCTGCCAGTGGCTGAGGCGCTCCCAACAGTGCCATAACCTTTAGTCTACAGTAAATTTTGGGAAAGCAAAGTGGTGTTCTTTGCTGTTAGAATTGTTTCACATTGCATGGATAAATGAAATATTTATTGGCTGAAAAAAGAGGGATACAACAGAAGCAAGTATGACATATCCCGTTCTAGTACTTATGTGTACTAGCAACAATATTGTGCAACTGAAAATGGTGGCACACAAGTGTTGTTTTTTTTTTTTAAACCCTGAGGTATACTATCCCCTCAGTTTTAGTATTAATCTATTATTTTTATGAAATACTATATTAATTTTGCTTAATTTAGAAAAAAAAAAAACAGTATTTAATAAATTTATCCGTATCTTAGCCATGAATAGTTTCCAGCAATTTGACTTAAGCATTATGCTCACGCATTCTCATCAACAGGTACATAATGAATTTCATGGAAAGGGAATCACTTTTAAGGAGGAAGAAATGTGGGTTAGATGTTTTTTTATTTATCCCAAGATACTTGAAAGGCTGATTGTCAGTTTATTTCCTAGAAGATACAATTTCCTTAAAGAGTGGAAAACAAAAAATGAAACATTTGTTAGTGGTTTGTGGTTTTGGTTTTTTTTCCCAATAAGGCCACCATTTCATTGGTCTCCTATCCTCTCTGAGATATATAACATTAACCATGCACATTGTATGTTAGAAAACCACACTGTTACTGTAATATCTGTTCTTTAACTTTTATTTTTCCTACTCATAGACTACTGTGTGCAGTGGTGCATATTCAATTTCACTTGATGAGCAGCAAATTGATTAGGACGCAAAGAAGAATAACAGTGTTGATTAAACGCTTCCTAAATTCACTTGCAGAGAAAAGCTTTAAAAAAAAAAAAAAAGAAAAATGTCTAGCTTGCATGAGAAAGGTGTTCTGATAAAGCATAGAAATATCTGATGCCTGTTGACATTTCAGATGAAAATGTAACAGACTGTTAGGAAGACTTGGAAGGAATGTTACGAAAATACCCAAATGGAAATAATGCTTTGAATTTCACAGAACGAAATTCAAGCAGTGGATCTGATCAACAATAGACTGAAAATGACAGAAAGCCTCAAATATTGTGCCTCACTTCATCTTTTCATAGAAGGTTGGAAGGGACCTTAAAGGCCATCTTAGTCCAACCCACCTGCAAGAAGCAGGGACATCTTCAGCTAGATCAGGTTGCTCAGAGCTTCATCCAACCTGGCCTTGAATGTTTCCAGGGATGAGGCATTTATCACCTCTCTGGGCAAACTGTTCCAGTGTTCCACCACTCTCACTGTAAATTTTTTTCCTTATACCAAGTCTGAATCTACCTCCTTCTACTTTAAAACCATTACCCCTTGTCCTATCACAACAGGCCCTGCTGAAGTATTTCTCCCCATCTTTCTGTAAGCCCCCTTTAGGAATGGAAAGGTCGCTATAAAGTTTCTGAAGAGCTTTCTGTTCTCCAGGCTGAACAGCTTCAAGTCTCTCAGCTTGTCCTCACAGGAGAGGTGCTCTGTCCCTTTGATCGTCTTTGTGGCCCTCCTCTGGACCCACTCCAACAGGTTCACCTGCTTCTTATGTTGAGAGCTCCAGAGCTGGATGCAGTACTCCAAGTAGGGTCTCATGAGAACAGAATAGAGGAGGAGAATTACCTCCCTTTACCTCCTGGCTACTTCTTTGATGCACCTTGACCTCCTGGCTACACTTCTTTTGATGCAGCCCAGATGTGGTTGAATTTCTGGGCTGCAAGCATACATTGCCAACTCATGTTGAGCTTCATCCACCACTACCTCCAAGTCCTTCTCCTCAGGGCTACTGTCAATCCATTCTCTGTCCAGCCTCTGTTTTTTCTTGGGATTGCCTTGACCCATGCGCAGGACCTTGTACTGGCCATATTAGAAGAAATAACAAGATAGCATTGTTTAGAGTGTGAAGCTCAGAATGATGAATTTTAATTTGAGCTTGGTTACTGATTCGTAAGAGAAAGTGAAGGGATTATTTCCTTCAAGGCAGGAATTTCTGAAGTATAACACATTGATAATAAAGAACAACTTACTTTTAGGAATATGACGAAGAGAAATTGGCTTTAAAATATGAAGTAAGTTTATAAAAGTGAAATGGTGTATTCATCAGGATTTTCTGACTGTTGCCTAAAGCAGTAATTTGATTTTTTAAAGGCATCCTAGAATATACATATTGCAGCAGAACATTGAAGCTAAAAGGAAAGTTTTTGATCTTTACTCTGGAGCTGATTAGAGTTTCAATGTCACTTAAAAAATAATAGAATATATTAAAAGGAAGCTTTTAACATTGAGATATCTTAAAAGTAATCTATATGCATCTTAAATTCCTTTTACATATACATAAGGTCAGAAACGTAAAATCAAGGGAGTAGAATAACCTCTGTATGGCTGTACAAAAGGTCCTCAGCTCATGCACTCTTTGGATTAGGTAAACATAAAATTATGCAAAGGCATATTCAGCAAACTAATCATTCAGAAACAGTAGAGGTGCATTCATATCTGAGTAGCTTATAAAAAAAAAAATTACTGTGGTCAATATATTTGGTACAAAAAATCATGTAGATCAGTGTTGATTTTGTTGGGTTACACACTCAGCAATCCCAAAAGTGGAGTAGAATTTGAAAAGGATGTTTAGTCTTTCAAGAAATAGGCTATTGTAGATTTGATTTAATTAAATTACATTTGAGTCATTTAGGTTGTTCCTTGCCAGTACAACTTTCTGAAGCTTGAAAAAGTCAAATTATTATAAATCATAAAGCCTGCAGGGCACTAGGAATATGACAAACATTTAAAACTGATATAAACAATATCTGTTGATTACAGGTAATAAAACAGCAACCACCATTCTTCAATTCACATGAAAGGGAATTATTATTAAAATGTGTATTGATCAGATTATACTTAAAATTATTTGTTATTGTGACTTCCTTAAGAGTTTTAAATGATCAATTACTACTAACAAACTTAATGTCTGTAAGTGTCTATAAATTATCTGCTTTAATTCACATAACCATTTCAGAAGAGAGGACACAAGTTAACTTCTCCCAGTGGTTACTGGGAATCAGGTTTAGTAAGTCTGGGTGCGCGTATCCTTGCAAACAGTGTCCCGTGTGGAAGAGCATCAATGAAACAGAAACAATGTTAATTAAGCTGAAAAAAACAAACAAACAAACAAACCAGACTTAAGAGAGACAACATGGCTAGCAATGAGTTTAACATCATAAAGCTGACTATCAAGTATAGTTTCTTAATTTCTCCCAACTCCTATTCTGTCCTATTGGGAAATGCAGTGCAGGGGAGCTTGTATGGCCAGAGGGTCTTTTCTTCTTCCCTTCTGGATGAACTGAGGATCACAGTTTCCAAAGAGGCAGTGCTATAAACATCACAGAATCTAAATTAATTTAAACAAGATATGTACTTATGAAATGACAATTGTAAATAATTACATATTTAAGCTGGAATATGATGCAAAATATGTTGACTGTCCTGATGCTAAAACTAGGGAAAACAATTTAAGCTATTTAAACTCAGAGGCATTATAAGGTTTATAGGAGCCAAATTACAAATCCTTAATGAGTGGATTTTCTTTTTTAAAGAAAATACTAACAATTACATAAAATTTTTTTTCCACAAATCTTATTGTGAATATCTTCTGAATAAATTTCTGTAAAGTCTATGAGAAACTTTCTAAGATCCAAAAGAATAAAAACAAAGTAAACTGAATTGAAAACAATCTGTGCTTCTGTTAAGAAGGTTTTTATTTTAGCAGTGGATAATGGCCAGATAAAATCAGTTATCTAGTGAGATCACTGTATAAAAAAGTTAACCAGGACCATCAGCTTCTCTCTCCTGCTGTGTATTGCCGATCACATTTTTTGTATTTTATGCCGTCATCCCAAAGTCAAGATTGCATCAAAGTCAATAATTGTGTCTAACTAAAAAAGCATTACATTTAACTGGATTTAAATAACCTTTTTTTCCCGTGGTTAATTACCCCCACTCTTTGATATTTGTATCTTATGCCCAAATTGAATTTGCCTGGCTTCAGCTTCCATTGATTTTTACTTGATTTTCCTTTCTCTTTTAAAAATAAAGAGACCTTTATTAATTAGTGTTTTTCTTCTAAGGAATACATAAGCAGTAATCAAGTAATTTCTCAGTTGTCTTTTCTTATGCTGGATAGGCTTACTTTTTAGTTATACTTCTCTGAAAAAAAGCTTCTCAGTTGTAAAGAGTAAGGCATATGATTTTTCTTACCCAGATCTGCTCCACAGGATATGCACAATCACACAATGTCCCATGTGCCAAATTTGTAGAATACTTGGCTGCACTTTTAGAGTTTCTTTCAGCAAGGAGAGCAAGCAGGACACCTTGAAGACACTCACAGTACCACCTAAAAAGTAATACTGATATACACAGATCTTTCATTTTTATCTGTTTTCAAAGAATTCTGTGAAAAAAAAAAAAGTTAACCTTTTATATTTTATCAGCTGTGAAGATGTGGTTATTAGAAGACTGAGCATTCGTTCAGTACTAACAACAACAGTACTAAACAAAACAAAACAAAAAATTAAAATCCCTTTCCACATTACCAAGTTCCTTCTCCATACTCACTCTATTTATAATGCCAAGAATTACAGGTTTTGTGGGTTTTGTGTTTTGGTTTTTTTTTTGTTTGCTTGTTTGTTTGTTTGTTTTTTACTACAGTATAGTTGCAGAATGTTATACAGAAATGTACAAGTATCTGGTCACTATGATCCTTAACACTTTTGCAGAAATACTGAGAAACAGGAGACTCTCTCGTGTTCTGTCCAGTTGTGAAGTGTATAATTACGCACTAACAGTTCTGTTTCTACAGTGTATTATTTAATGGTATACAGGTTAATGTGGGATCCACATCCCCAGTGTAACTACCACATTCTGATCACTATTTACTGACATTTGTATCATTTGAAAATGCTACCACCAGAGATTTTTGTTTTTATATTCAGACTAGTGATTAAAATTCTGATCACAGTCTGTATTATATGTATACGTAACATGAAGAATATACTATATTAATGTTAGATATTAATATATGCAATTTAAGAAATCCTATGTATTATTATAAAATATTAATCATGATATCAGTCTCAGAGACATCATTATATGATGGTAATTTGGATAATCACTTTTGATAGCTCACTTATCCATTTCTCAATTCTTTTAATGTGGGTGTTACCTTTATTCTACAATTTTATTTTTTGAAACTGAGTAATGTTTAGTACTTCTCAAATAAAAGAATAAAGTACCTTTATCATCCAATGTTCCAATCTGCTTGAAGAATTAATGCAAGTTTTTTGGCAAAGCCTACTTTCTGTTAAACCAAATTGGTAGGGACTAGTGATGTCAGACTAACTATCCTAAAGTTATGCAACTATAGTTTATAATTTTGTTAAAGAATATTTAATGTGTATTGTTAGTTTCCAAATGCCAAAGATTTAAGATATTAAATTTAAGAATAAAGAAATTGAGTTTAAAATTATACTGTGTTATGTCAAATATGCTCTTGACACCTACAGAGCCATGTACGACAATAAAAGGCATCAAATAAAGGCTATCTAAGACTATGTTCTTTCTCATTAAATAAAGGTATATTCCTGCAGATATGAGTAATGAAACTGTTTTGAAAGTAATAAATAGGATAAAATAAAGTCTGTCATATCAAAACTTTCTTCTGTGTATTTTCATTAAAATTTAAGGAGACTGAAATTCTCATTAAATTCCTTCTTTGCTTATTTCCTCTTTCTAAGGTAGACAACTTCACAGAGACTTCACAAACCTGACATTACCTCTGGTCTTCATTCCTCTTGAATGAAACTGGGTAATCACATGTTAAGCTGAGAAATGAAGAGAGGATATGCCAGTTCTTTCATCTATGAATCCCTGTTACTCTAAAAGAGCTTTCCTTATGCACATCACAAAATAGCTGCAGAATTTTATTCTGGAATGATCATACTTTCAATCTCAGTAATTACTTAACAAGACTTTACAGCCCACGCACCCGCATCCAGAAATGATCTGCAAAGACCAAAAGTGCATGCCTGTCTTTAAGACAATGCAGGGAGGAAGAGTATCTGGTTTCTATCTGGCAAGCGCACTCAAAAGTGAAAAGTATCCATCTTTAAGCTTCCCAACCCCTTATAATCTTAAGTTTCCTCCTCTGTTAACAGTTGGGAAACGAGCAGAGAAACAACAACATTTTATTATCCTAGTGAAGAAGCACATTTGTTTTTGCCATCAACAACAGAACATAGTGTTTACGAAGTAAATCTGTTACTGCCAGTAAACCTCTTTTGGTGGAGCATAAAGCCAAAGATGCAGCTGGGACTCCTTTCTCTCCCGCTCACGACTGTGATTTTGCTGGCTTATCTGTCTACCATATTAATTATTTTCCTATTTTGGCTATTTGAAAGCAGGCCTTGTTGTCCTCTTTTCCCAGTGTAGTTGAGAAGCAAATTTATTTAGAAACAAGAAGGACTGAGAAGTTATTGTCAACTACAGCTCAAATGTATGTGTTAAGACTGCATAACTTTTACTAAAGAAAGTAAGATAAATCCTTAGCTATAGCAAAAAAAAAAGTCATCATTCTTTTGTATTTGCTAGAGAGGAATCGGAGTGGTACTGTATCTACCATTGGGCTAATTCTTGCATGATATTTCCCTGTGTACTTTTGTCCACCTTGATAGAGCTAGCATGCATGGATGATTTCCTATCTGAGCCCTTGGGATTTGAATGTTGTTTGTTCATTAACTACAAATAAATGATTCAACATCAGCAATTGAGATAATGGACCAGATAAGGGAATGTTAACCTCTATTAACCTCTATTTTACACTTCCTATACCTTGTCAAAATTGCATTGATCTTTGGTAATGTTTTATGACAGCCTTTTTGACAATAGGATTTTTCAAATTAGGAAAAAGTTAATAATTTATTTCTTTGTTTCATTATCCTATATAATGAAGGAAATATAGATTGCATTTCACAATCCAAAACCTAGAAGATATTTCTTGCTAATTCTGTAAGTATGTAATTAACAAAAAACAGTGAACTTTTCACAAGTTAATAATTGTTATCATTATGTAATCATAAGAAAAGCAAAACTGGAAGTTTTTAATACTCATCTGACTTATAATAAAGTATCACGGAATCTGTCAGGCAAAAGTAAAATGTAAGTGCTTTTTATTCTAAACTTCAGACTTAAAAAAAAAAAAATTACAACCTTTGATTTTGTATAATTTTAACCAGATGGCTTTCTGTTGATATTATTTCATAATAAAATGTTGCATACAACTTCACATACATGCTAAAAAAATTATTTGCATTTTTTAGCAGAATGTTTAACATGATTGTCAGTTATAACAACAGAAAGGAAAGGATTTACTGAGTGTGCAAATAAATCCTCTGGCAAAGACAGAGGGCATGCTAGCCCTTCACTTCTCCCTTTTTTAGCTTTGTGTCCAACACTTGCTGTTTCTAATACATTCAGTAACAAGTTATTTGTTTTTCTAGATGATAGACTTTGTTGTTTAAGGACAACCTTTTACAATATGTTGAGTGAGCAGTCTGACTATAGGTGGGGGTTTGGGAATTATCATGAGGTGTCATAGTTTAGCCCCACTTGGGACTAAACACTGTGCAGCCACTCACTCACCCACCCCGCCTCCCGAGGGAAAGGAGGAGACATAATTTAACAAAAGGCTCCAGGTTCAAGATAAGGACAGGGAAAGATCATTCAGCAGTTGCTATTACAGGCAAAACAAACCTACCATGGGGAAAACTGATTTTATTAACAATAAAACAAAAATAGGATAATGAGAGACAAAAATCAGATCTTAAGAACACCTTCCTCCCACTCCTTCTCTGTTCCTGGGCTTAACTTCATTCCGAACTACCTCCACCTCCATCCCTCACCTGGACGGCACACAGTAGGGAATCGGGATTGCGGTCAGTTCATCACATGTTGCTTCTACTGCTTCTTGCTCCATGGGGGAAGAATTACACACATGCCTTCCCTGCTCCATCATGGGGTCCCTCCCATGGGCTACAGTCCTTCACAAACTGCTTGAGCGCGAGTCCTCTCCACAGGATGCAGTCCCTCAGAGACAGACTGACCCAGCGTTGGCCCTCCATCGGCTGCAACCTCCTTTGGGCATCCATCTCCTCCAGTATGGGGTCCTCCATAGGTTTCAGGTGGATGTCTGCTCCACCATGGACCTCCATGGGCTGCAGGGGGACATCCTGCTTCACCATGAGCTTCACCATGGGCTATAAGGGAATCTTGCCTGGAACAACTTTACTCCTGCTCCTTCTTCACTGACCTTGGTATCCACAGCTGTTCCTCTTCACATATACTCTCTCCTCTCCTCTCTTAGCTTCTGTTTCTCAACCTGGACCCAGACAGGCACCCAGTGGGAAGCCAGAGGACAAGACTTGCACGTCCCCCTCTCTCCCCATACTCCTGCTATTTTTATTTATTTTTTTTTAAATCCTTCCCCTTTCTTGAAGGGGAGATACCCTATTCTATTTCTATATCCATCACAGAGATGCCATTGGCTTGGCAGATTGGCTTGACCCTGGCCAGCCCTGGAGCTGGCCAGGTCCACTGGACAAAGGGGAAATCTCTAGCAGCTTCTCACAGAAGCCACCACTGTAGCCTCCCCCCACCACCCCCCTGCCCCCCACTACACAAACCCAACACATGATGGTACTTCATCTCTGCTGTTGCAGCACTAAAATATATTTATACATTCTGGAACTGAAAAAGTTAAGGACAAGATGACATAGGAGATGTCAATATTGCTGAATGAGTACCCCATTCTGCAGTTTTTGTAATTCCCAGCTGAAGATCCTTGACCGAGCCATATTCCATCTCTGTATAGACCTAAACCTGGGTAGGCATCATCACTTTATTCCATTTCATTGTTTCAGAATAAAGGAGTGTCATAGTTCAGCCCCGATCCAGACCAGACTACGCAGTCTCTCTCTCACTCCCCCCACCCTCCGAGAGAATAGGGAGAGATAATTTAAAAAAACGACTCGAGGTTTGAGATAAGGACAGGGAGAAATCCTTACCGTCACGGGCAAAACCAGACTCGACTTGGGGAAAACTATTCATTTATTACTACAACTAGCAGGATAATGAGACAGAGAAACAAGATAACCTCCTCCACCCCTCCCACTTCCCGAGCTTAACATTATCTACCTTCCCCCCCCACCCCGAGCAGCAAAGGGAGGGAAGAAGGAATGGGGATCGTGGTCAGTCCATTATGCATTGTTTTACGCCGCTGCTTCACAGTTGGGGGAAGAACTCCTCGCA
>WHYT01017721.1:392821-446039 GCA_009806455.1 Tetrax tetrax | reverse complement strand
AAACCAGGTTCTGTAAGGGCTATAAACTTAGATATGGTTTTGGAGAACTCAGGGTTACTCTGTGGGGAGCAGGGGTACGTAGGTATGCTGCAGATAGCAAACATTTCAAACTCAGCTTTTATATTTAACAGGTCTTCTGAATATTATAGAAGCAACAGTATCACTCAACCCTACAAGAGGGAAACACTACACATGGAAGAGGCATTCCTTGTGTTCCGCAGTCTTGACTTTGTGCCTATGTCCAACAGTGACTTAACTTTCTCACACTTTACCAGCTGGACTTGAAAATGTTTCCAAGTTTTCTGGAGTTTCATGCTCTTGTCCTTTGTTCTTGATAATATTCTTCTTTTCCTCCCCTGCCTTGTCTATCTTACTTTCTTTTTTGTACCTCCCCACCTAAAGCTTCTGCTACAGGATTTTTCAGCACCACTTCATAAATAAACTAACAAAGGAGAAAAATATGTTTTCTGGTAATTTACAGGGTTTTGTTTTGTTTTGTTTTGGTTTTTTTTCTGGAATCACTTTAATCATGGAAACTAGTGTGACAATGTTATTGTATTTCTATTGAGCTGGACTTTGTATGTATGGGGGACAGATACTGTGGTAGTCTGTCACGGGAGTATTGTAGCCAGGACAGACTAGAGACGTGTAAGAAGAGTGTGACATGAAGCTCTTCCAAGGGCAACTGAAATAATTGGATAAAGCAGACAAACTTTCAAGAGCATAAACAGCTATTCAAGAAGGCTGATATGTCCAAAAGTTTGTTTGATTTCTTTTTCCCATTGTATTAGTTATTTTACTGAAAGACACTACCTCACCCCTCAA
Source organism: Tetrax tetrax (assembly GCA_009806455.1). NCBI lineage: Eukaryota > Metazoa > Chordata > Aves > Otidiformes > Otididae > Tetrax > Tetrax tetrax. The sequence continues at coordinate 445,214 of WHYT01017721.1, read as the reverse complement.
ACTTGCCTTGTTAAAGCAATCTGTGCAGAAACCATACTTCAGGGTTTTTTTAAAGATAACTATCCTGTTGCTATAACAACCTTACCTTAACGTTTCACTCAGTCTTTGTATTGACAGAGTAAAATGGAGTGCAATTTCCAATGGTTTCCTCTCTTGTATCCCAATATTGTGGTTCCAGTGTGGCCCCAAGTGAAATCTGTAACTCACCTAACTTCTACTACTGCTTGAGTTTGGACTGGGGTGAACAGGTTTCCACCGTTCCAGCTAGCGGTATAACACGAGTATGATACCAGTCTAGGAGGCAGTAATGGACAGAGACGACAAAAGGTCAAACACCTCTTTGCTGGTTCTAGCTGTTTAACCCAGCTGATGGAAATGCCAGACTGTAGACCCCCGGTGGCAGGTATCGATAGTTGTATCTAGTTTGCTGTCCTCCCAAGGCCAACATGCCCTCTCTGCTCCACACCAAAATCCCTGTTCAGTTTTGAAGGTTTCAAAGTCTGAAGGTTTGAAGTCGGGAAGCAGAGGCTTTCCTAGGAGGTACTACAAAACTTCTGAATTGTAGAGCTAAACTTTCCTTTTTCTGGGTTACAGAGCTCATTCATGGTGTCTCATTCCCTAGATTCAGTGCAACATTTTGGCCTGGGTGAGCTCCACAGAAGAAAGGGGGAGAAGGAAGCATAGCTCTATTGTATATGATCTATGATAAAATACTAACGGAAAAAGCTTAGTGTCCAGAAAATGTCTTTGAATCCTCCAGTTCTCAGCAGAGGCAGCAAGCGCACTAGGAGGTAAATCTTTAAGTTTAAGCTCTGCTAATGTGAAATGTTTCAACAAACAGTTGGAATGGGGCAAAAGCTCTCTGTAGGTGGATTGCTGCTTTTCGCTTGGAAGGACCATGGCAGTCTGCTTACCTTAATGTGCTTCATTTGGCAACGGTAACATTTGCCTTCCTACAGAAAATTTCAGAGAACAGGTAAGCTGTGGAAAAGGCTGAGGGGGAGCAGTGGGTTTCAGGAAGGTGGTGATATCTCTTTACTCCAGAGAAGTAAAGCGATCTTAGGATCTTGTTTCCTGAATGCAACCTTCCAGTTATTTGAAAGAGACTGCCGCTGTATTTGAATAATCTCTTTACATAAACCAGTGTCGTCTCCGAAAACATACCTTCCTGCAGCTATAAAATAATTTTTTATGTTTCTAATTCTCAAAAAACCCTAAAGGGAGTATTTTTATGTTAAGATAAACTTGTAAATTTAAAAAAGGATTGAATTAGGAATATAATTGCCGAATGTCCTATCTAAATCTGATAACAACACAATCAGGGGCTCTAGGAGAGGAATGATAGTTGGTAGCTGACAGTGTTTTAAAATTTATTGTGAGCGCAAGTGAGCTTTGCACAGAGGTATGACTGCCATCTCCACATACATGTGTACAATCTGCCTCTCACAGCAAGGGATCAAGGTGCTGCCTACCTTTAATAATTAACGATCTGACAATCATTCCTACAAGCTTAGTTTTAGCCTTTGTGTTCTGGCCAGGCTCCACTTCAGCTAATCCAGTTCAGCTAAACCGAACTGCAGTTTCTGCTGCTTTCCTGAGCCCTGTGGCTCTGTGATTTAATGAGACCGCCCACGGCACTGCTGTGCCCTCCAACACCAGCCCCATGATCAGGGTGCTTCCTTGCCTGGGGAGAGGCTGTGGGTATGGGAAGGGTCAGAAAGGTACTTCTAACTCAATTTCTTTTCATTGGCCATCAAGAAATAACTTCTGTCTGTGAGAACAGCCATGGTACACTTAGTGAGGAGGACAGGGGACAGAGGATGTCAAGGGCACAACAATATTCTAAGTGTCTTCTGATGAATAGTGGGATAAATAGGAATAACTCTCTGTGGAAATCAGTGGGGTGGATTTACCCTGTTGCTAGCAAGAGAGGAATGATTCTCATCCCTAAAGTGTCATCGCTAACACAGGTGTCTGTTTCATAGCCTGGTTCCCGGCACACATTTGTGAGCAGTGTATAGCTACCGACTGGAAAAGAGGGGTTTGTGTCTTTGCTCTCACCTGTTATTGCTTTGTGATTTTGCTTGTGTGTTTGTTTTGCAAACAGCTAAATCCTCCTAGTGCCACTGAGCCATAGTCAAACACCATGGTATCGGGACACTACGTCCTCGAAGAATATATTTTGACACTTTAATCAAAGGAGGCAAGGGTGAGCTCTGAGCTGCTGGCGTGGTCCCAAGCTAATTCGATTTTTAACCTGATATTTCTTTGTTAAGCAGTTTGTACGCTTTCAGACTTCCCAAGAGCTGCCACCAGTCATGGCTGACCTTGCTGTCCCAAAGGGTGTAGTGTTGCCTTGACAGGCTCAGTGAGAAGCCCCACAGGGTAAAGGAACTTGGAGGGTCTTGGGTGGGTGGTTCCACAGTATCACATGTGAAAGAATAAAATAAGCTCAAAATGAACCTGCCTTCAATCTCGCCTTTGTGCCAAAGTGAGAGGCCTTCGCAGAGATGTTCTCATTTTAATTTTCTGTTTATCTGACTAAAGGTAGAGATGATGGGAAAACAGAATTTTTACCTGGAGGGAATTTCCAGTATTTTGGGGTTTGGTTTTTGCCTTCAAGCATATTAAAAGGTGAAATAGAAATGTTTATCATAAAGGTGTTCCTGAAATGAACTAAACAGTTTTGGAGCAATGAGTGCTTCTGGCTGTGCTATCACAGTGTGCCATCAGATATATAGTTTAGGCAGTCTGTCCAGAGACCATGGGGTCATCAGGTATCTAACAGCAGCACCCATGAAGTTGAAAAAGACACAGAAATTAATGCTGAAGCCATGCAGACAAGTTGTTTATTTAGGTCATCTGGTTGAAGAAGAATAGAATTTGCTACTTTTATTTAGAAATAAAAAGAGTAAATCAAAATCAGAACTTTCTTAAGGAAGTTTTCAACTCTCTGGAAGCTATGTGTCATTGGAAAAAATGCTTGGCTTTTAATCTTTTTTCCTGTTTAGTTAAGAAGCGTACCTTTTCCTTTGTCATCCTCCAGGAGGACAAGTCTTACCCATGCTCCAGCCCACCCCCAAGAAATGAACGAATACTTGCTGTGGCAGGGGTCAGGTCCCATAACAAACACTCAATCAGGGTTTTCTTTTTCTTTGTTAGAAAGGTCTTCATTTCTTTCCTGATTCTTTGGACGCAGCCTTGGGACTTTATCAGACTTGGAGACCAATCAGCTCTTACAAATGAGGCCAAGAAAGCTCTTGTTGAATATATGTACCGAAGTTTTCTCTAAGGCAGGAGGCAGAATTTACTGTTACTTTCAGAATATGTTGGGGGTTTTTAAAAAACTTTTTTGTGTATTATAGTATTTCTTCATCTTTCTTTCAGCATCTGTCTAGACAGTGTACACCAGTGGATTGTTAGAGAGTGCTTCGGGCATAGAGTTACTCACCAGGGGGGAGCTGCATGGACCCCAGCGGCGTTTTCTCTCTTCACCATCTCGTCAGGTCACTCACAGCTGGAGAAGCAGCTAGCAGGGAACCACACTTTGGCAACAATCCTATCAGGTTTATTCTGTTGTGGCACATTATCCTTGGAGGTCAATAGGGTTGTGGTCTGGAGTTTATTTGATTTCTCTATTTGCTTTGCTTGCTTTCTAAAGCAGGGATGGCAGGACAGGAGACGGGCAGTGTACTGTTCCTTATCCTCCCTTTCTGTGCTCGGGGTGGGAGCACTTGTCTGCAGTGAGAAGAATGAGTGCAAGTTACTTTTACATGTCTCTGTTTTTTTGTCCTGCTAGGGGAGTACACGGTAGTCAGAGCAGCCTTAAGGTTGCTTTTTCTTGGATACTGTGCTGTACTCAGAGAGTGGGTGTCTGATAGAGGTCAGCTCTGTTTGGTGTCATGGTTCTTGCCACTCACTTTGTGTAACTTAAAGCCTCTGCAAAACACTATAGTTGGGTCTCACAGGGCTGTGGTAGAGCCCCTTGAAAACCTGGCAGGCATCCTTCCCTGGAGAAGTGGGACAGAAATTAGACAGGAGTACCTGAGAGAGGGCTCACCTATGCACTTGGGCAGCCAGCACACCCTTGCTGCGTAAACTCAACCTTCCTGCTTGTGCTACAGGGCAGCGCAGAGGCATCTTAGCCTCACAGGACCATCACATAATTCCGATTGGAAAAGGCATCAGGAGGGGTCTAGTCCAACTCGCATGCTCAAAGCAGGGTCAGCTGAGGTCAGACCAGGATGCTCAGGCCTCTATCCAGGCATATTGCCAGAGAGACTCTTGTCATGTGTGACAAACAGGTAACTCTTCTCCAGGCACTTCTGCTTTGTTTTCTGCAAGCACTAATATTTTCAGAATATTTTTATGTCATAGGAAACTGTGTCATAAAAAGCAATAGAAAAATAATTTAGTGACAAACCCTGATTTTTTTCCTCCTGTTCTTTAAGAGTTGGTCTGTATGTGCTCTGTTATATCTCTGCAAGCTTTACCATGGTGTACTGCTCTGGTGTAGTGAAGTTGAAGATTGTTTCTTCCTTTGCAAAACAGCCGGGTATCTATATTTGAAACATCTTCCTCAGTCCCCCCTCTGGCTATGACAGCATTTAGGTAGTTTACATGATAGACGTTTCATATGGGCTGGAAATGGATATGGAGACAAATCCTGATAAAGGCTGGAAATAATCTGACGCTTTCAGAAAGAGTTTAGGTGCTCCATACCACTTTTGATTGCCATTTAACTTAGATTTCAGTACCATAGATTGAAGATACAGAAATTACTATAGGGAGCTAGAGCACAGCCAGGACCTGGCTGCAGGGGAAATAGCTAGATCTAAAGACGAAGTGGCAGGAGGTTCCTAGAAGATCTGACCCTGTTTCCGTTAATGACCTTTACACAAGAAGGACGAGTGCAGCGCTGACAGAACTGGGAAGCATAATCATACAGAGCAGTACGAGAATATCGGCAGGAAAGGATGGAAGAAGGATGGTGGATGTGGCTGAAAAATATTTGACTACAGGACCTTAAAAAACCCTTTAGGACAAGTCTCTAATATAAAATTTCACTATAAGCTGATAAGGGAAACCTGACTGAGGTAGATTTGAATGTACCTGTCAATGACAAGACACAAGTAAGTAAGATAGAGATAGGAAAATATACCCCTAGGATTCGTTGGGAAAGACATTTCCTAGCTAGGGAAGTTTAAATACCACTGGACAACGTTCTGATGAGCCCTCCCCTGAAATACAGCAGTCAGGAATTTTGCCATCTGTTTCCAAGAAAAATCAACTGAAACCAGAAGAAGTTAAAAAGTTCTGTCCAGCTAGTCAGAGAATGAGGCAGTCTGTAGGAGAATAGAAAATGATGAATGAAATGGAAAAAATAAAGGCTAAATGATTGTAGAATATGCTTTTTCTGTATAAATACAACCATAAAATACATACTTGACATGTATTTTCTTCCTGGCTTTTCCTTCCTGTGCTCTCCTTGTTTCTGGTGATTTCACAGAACTAGCTAGACTTGAGCAGAGCCAGGAGTAGCAAGAAAAACAGTGGGAGACACTCATATTTAGTAGGTAGTTCTTGCTGAGATTCGGGTATTAGCAAGCCACTTTGCATTTATCTCCATGCCTTTTGTTCTCCTTTCCTTCCAAAGCTGTTGTAAATCCATGCTACTGAAGGCAAATAATGATATTTCTTTGTGTAATTTTTGGAGAAATTTTCTGATCTTGTGTCCCCCTTCCCTTCTTCTTGTAAGTACTTTCCATGTAGAAAGTACCACATTTGATTTTGCAGAGTTCCTAAAAATAGCTCACAAAATACACCTACATCATGAACCAGACCTTATTTCTGGCGCGGAGACTACTCCTGCTTACTCCCTTCCCATACACATTTGCAGCCCTCCTCAGGTTTTGCACTCTTCTCCGGGGGACTAGCTTTAATTTCCGTATCCTCATTCCCATTCTATATATTGCCTTTGCAGCCACTGCATCCATTCTTAATGAAAATCTGGGTAAATTGTTCCTTTATTTCTGAGAGCACACCTAGATGACCTTTAATCTACAGGTTACTCAATCATCAGGACTAGCAGACAAACGTTTTTCCTTGTTTCCTTCTGCTGTATATTTCCAAAGGGCATTTTATTGTCTGGTTTTGTATCCCTTGCAGGATCTAGCTCAGACTGATTTTTGGCAATTCCTCTTTTTTACCCTCGTATGTCTAAACCTGTGAAATCTAGCTTCACTTTCTGATCTGTCCTTTTGCCTTCCCAGCTCTTGTAAGCTTTTTGCTTAAATCCTTTGCTTATATCATTTTTAAGGGTATAATGTATCTTTTAAATATAATTTTTAAGGTGGATATTATGGAAACACATGCGCTAAATTGTGCTGTGCTTAGTGACTGTGAAAATGCACACTGCTCAACAGCGCTCATTGTCATTCCCTTTGTGAGTGCTGCCATTCACTGCAGGCTTAAAGCAAGCTGCTCGCTGTCGGAGAGAGACATTAAAGATTTCCAGAGGGTCATTTGGGAGGAGGAGCCCAGGCCTAGGCTGAACCATGACCGTGTGGTTCAGTGCTGAGGGATTGTCATGGACATGTGTGGCCACACATTCACCTCAGATACGTTGCTCATGTCCTTCTTGGTTTAACTTCCCCACGGGTGTTTAATTGTGGAATTGAAGGTTATATAGGCAACTTAAGGTAAAACAGCACAGCAAATGATGGATTTTTCAGCAAATACTTCTCAATTAATTGCATCGGTGTTCAGAAAGCATAACTATTAAAAAAGGGCACAGAAAGAGATTGCTTGACAGGTTAATGCACCTAGATTTAAGACAATTCTGGCTGGATATTTTTTAGGATTGTACACAGTTGTAAAGAAACTTAAAGAATTTTGAAAACCCCTTTTAGCATAATTTTCAGAGTTCCTGTGGGGTTTTTTAAAGTGACAAATTAGGATACCTAACGTCAGAAAGCCTGGTCAAGTGTTTTTAGGCTTATGAAGACTGCCTCATTTTCATATGTGAAAGACAGATTTTTAAACAGACTTCATGCATTTCAAGGTAAGAAGAGACAAATAGGCTGCAAAACTTTAGAGTAGGATGGTAGAAACCCAGCAAAACTCTAGCTTTGTGTCCTCAGGCAGAATTCTGTAATTTTTTTTTTTTAAAAAAAAGCTTTTAAAAAAAGTATCAAATAAGCAAATCCAAACCCAAGACACCATTTTACAGTTACCAAGGTGTCCTTAAAAATATGCCATCTTAATGTGGGAAAAAAATTAGAATCTCGCTGTGGCTGGGAGGATGAAACAACGCTGTTCTGTGTGTGCAGGCAAGACCTGGTTAACATCATCTGTCACAGGCATTTTGCAACACCTAGCCTGTAAAAGCTTAGAATTGAATTCTTTGTATGGTCTAATTCCTGTCTATCTTTACCGTACTCACTTTGCTCACAGCTGTAGTTTATTTTTTCCCCTTGTAATTTTTACTATGAGAATGTATTTGCCAAAGTAAGCAAATGTGTCCGAGATGACAGTCTATTGTGAAGTAACCGTCAAGTAGCAGTATTATTGTGAAAATACAGTAACTGGAGATATATTCCCACTAGAGACAGAAAGGAAATACAGGTTCATTATGGTTTGCATGAAAGTCTTTTTCCTCTGGATCTTACTGTGGCCAGGTGATACTGGCTGCCTTGTTCACAAGTTCTGGCCAAGCACAGTCTCCTAAGCTGCGGTCCTGAAGTGGATTTTTTTTGTTGTAGCCTCTGTCAAGAACACTCTGATGCCTCAGGTGAAACTTCCACTTCTCCTAATCTCTTACATGTCAGAAACATCTGCAAGGGCTTTCAGTGACAAGAAAAGTTGGAGGAGTTATTGTGTTGTAACCTTTCCTGCTTTGAGTCTGACATGTTTTGAAGGTGACACAGGGTACGTGCCATTTGATTCTTTTAAGGTTAAACTTCAAATAGACATTAAAGGACAAATTGAGAGCTGAAAGTAATTACTGAGAGCAGTTCACACCTGCTTCTGGACACCTGCTTCAAGCCCCTAGTGCTGATTTCTGTGGGTTAATTCTTTTCCAGAGGTCAGTGAGCTGCTAGAGGGCTGGATTTTGTTAAATGAGAAAATAAGTCAGTTCTGCAATGAAAGGCAGGGGTAATGGAGAGAAGAGATTAATTAAAACACACATGGTAAGTAGCTGCAACAGCAGAGAAAGGACTTCTCTCTCATCAGCATTTTCCAGTTGGCTTGTAATATAAAAAAAGATTCAGACCACAGACTCACCACAAATTTATAGCTTTTCATTAGCTTATAGGTTAGGTTTAATGTGTCACTTATTGTTTTCATAGTGGGTATCTAATTTTTTTGTGTCTTGGCTTCAGCATGAGCACTGTAAATTAACACTCACACAGATGATTATCAAGCTGTCCCTGAGCCTACACTTGCATTTGTCTTCCCCTTTCCCATCACAGTCATAGAACCAGTACAGTACCATTAATGAGAGCAGCAAAGTTGGGGTGTGGACAGGATCCCTCTATCTAGACTAGTCTCTTGTCCAGTCCTTTCTGTATGAGCATTTATGTTCATGGAGAAGAAACTTGCAGGGAAACTTTGCATTAGTGTAAGAAGCTCTGGGGGAAAGTTCCTGTGACTCAGCTGTCTATGGATCCACTGTGCTGTTCCCACGCCTGCTTGTTTTGAAACTTTCTTCTGATTTTTGTGGAGGGTAATTTTACATCCGAAACAAAAAGTCTTGCCTCGTACTTTTACTGTAACAGAAGAGACAAGTAATATCCCAAATAATGACTCCACAGTAGAAAGATGGGAATGCGTAAGAGAAATACCAAATGGAGCTGCTTAGCACAGGAGAGCTGTAGTGACATCTTGTGATGCGGGACATGCCATGGACATTTGGGTTTACTAGTTACTCCTGAGTGACTCCTGTCTGAAAGCTGTCAAAGCCATTATCTAGTGCCTGTCATCCCCCTTCTCCCTGTGCCTGTGGCAGTTCACTGAAAGCCTGTCTTTTCAAAGCATTGTAAAGTGACTAATGGAAGAAAACAGGAGGAAAAAGTCTTACTTAAAATGTGTCATTAGCATACAGATGCGGAAATGCCAAAGCCTCTGAATTTAATGCCAAGGGAACACATACAGTGTATATTTATAGAAAAGACAATAAGTATTTTATAACCAGCTCACCACCTGATACTCAATTAGCACAGGTACGCTGCTGAGGGAGGAAGACATAGGAGCTGAACAGCTATGAAGTGCAAAACTAAACACCAACGCACTATCCACACAAGAAGGAAAACACATCTGGACCGGGAGTGCTTATGCCAGCTGATTTTTTTTAGAAAAGCAAGCTAGCAAGTAACAAAGAACATACTTCATCTGAACACTTTAATAGCTAGAATCAAAAGCCAGTAATATACAGTGATAACATACAGTACCGTGATAGGACGAGGGGTAAAGGTTTTAAAATAGAGGGAAGTAGCTTCAGATGGGACATTGGGAAAAATTTTTTTTTCAATGAGGGTGATGGAACACTGGAACAGGTTGCCCAGAGAGGTGGTGGGTGCCCCATCCTTGGAAACGTTCAAGGCCAGGCTGGATGAGGCTCTGAGCAACCTGATCTGGTTGGGGATGTCCCTGCTCCTTGCAGGGAGGTTGGACTAAATGACCTTTAAAGGTCCCTTCCAACCCAAACCATTCTGTGATTCTATGATTCTACAGTAAAAGTAATTCATAGAATTCATAGAATCACATGGTTGGATGGGACCTATAAGATCATCTAGTCCAACCGTCTTCCCACTACCATTGCTGCCACAGCTACTAAACCATATCTTGTAGCTCCTCATCAAGCCGCCTCTTGAACACTGCCAGGGACGGCGACTCCACCACCTCCCTGGGCAGGCCATTCCAGTGCCTGACCACTCTTTGGGAGAAAAAGTTTTTCCTCACATCCTCACATACAATTGCTTGTACTCCTACAGCAGTACAAGCTGCTGTACAGTACCTTTCACCCAAATATTCCAAAGCACATCAGCATCTCATATTGGCTTTTCATCTGCAAGTCCAGCTCCACGTGTGCTACTGTTTGCACTCCCCCAGCAAAGAAAGTGGTGTAATGCAGAAGCAATCTGACCAGAGAAGAAGCATGATCTGTATCACCCCTGAGGTCTTATCCATCACTAGTATCCATTTTATAAATGGGATACTGTGGCACTGGGGATCTTGATGTCTGATTTCACAAATAGCAACCACCCAGTATCAAGTGACAACTGCTTAAGGCAAGTGGTTAAAACCAGTTAAAAAGCCAATGTGGGTGACATCGTTTATGGCTTACACCGTTCAGCTAACTCCAGTTTGGGTAGAATTGTAGAAAGAGGCAGGCTGATCTGTTCAGTTTCTGTGTGTCAATGAGATTATCAGCTTTTCAGTGACATACTCAGCTTGTTTCAGAGGCTTTCCTTTTCTTCCTGTTAATCTCTGCCAAGTTTCTGTAGACTTTCCATTCTTAGGTAAAGCTCAGAGAGGATTAGTTGGCAAAACATCTTTGTATTGATAAACCTGTTCTTGCAACTGGTGACCCAGCTGCTGTGATCTGACTCTTTAGTAGATGTGAGCCTAAGGTTCTCCTGTCTCTGGCATTTCACCTTTCCCAAGTTTAGAAACTTCTTCATGGCCTTCTTTATTACTTCACAGAGATTGCTTCAATGCTCTGCAAAAATAATACTTAAAAGAACAGCACTTTCTCAGGAAGGACAAAGATGCACTAGCATTCAGAGAGGGCAATCTATGCTTTTTAACACAAGGTCATTTTCCCAGAGCCTGGATTCTGGCCTTTGGAAACCACAAAAATGTGTTTTCCTCTGTAGCAAGATCTGGCCCTGAACAGCTCTTGGTTCTGTTGGCTGGTGCAGTAGGTAGAGGCAGTAGGAAAAATGTTTGTGTTCCCACAAGAGGAAAACACATAGGAAGTCCATTGTCACTAACAACAATCCAGTCAAGGAAGAGTAATAATGTAAAAATTTCTTCTTTTTAAAAAATATTATTGATATTGCCCTTTTGGAATTCCCTTTTGCTCCCCAAAATCTATCTTTGCCTATTTCTCCTCTACATCCTTAGACTCACTTACTGTCTGAAGATCAGTAGCACTGCTAGTTCATCCATGCTGCTGAGGTCCTCTGGCACAGGAACAGCCTTGTTCAAAACATCAAGTAATTCTTGGATACGGTCAGCCACAGAATTTGTTTATGCAGTATCATATACTTCTTTAACCTGGATCACAAATCTTGTACTGATTTTATGTGAGGCCCATTTCAACGCATAACTGTTCCTTGTTGCCCTCTGTACAGCCACATGCATTGCTGTAAATATTTAGGTTGCTGTTGTCACAACACTGGACTCAAAGCTTCAAGACCTTCTTCCTAAAGATGGCAACTGCCTTCTCAAACAGGACCTCATCTATCATGCAATTACGCAGCAAATTTCACCAGAAGTTTTAAAAATGTTCTTACGTAGTGGCTGGAAGAAACCTCATTCATGTTAAAAAAAAAAATCCTAGAGCAAGCCTTGTAGACATCCACAGCTCTTATGGGCATACGGAAGCTCAAGTGTGAGTTTATGAAAATTCCTGACTTAGGAATCTGTCTGAAGGACATGCCTCTCTAATGGCATGTCAGTTTTAATAATTTGGCCACATGAACAGCTTCCAGTTTTATCTCAAAAATCCCTGTTGCTCTTCTTTCACACTTCTGTCTTTGTAAGGTTTTGATGTTAGGAGTCTGTCCATTTCTCCCTGCAGGGTATTTTACATGGTAGAACCAGCCATTAAGTTTTCAGTCTTGACCAGGAAACTTACAGTTTGAAAGTTGGAATGTTTGTGGTTTGTGAGCAGAAAATAAGTGATGTTCATGTTCAGAGGTGTTACGTGAATTTAACAAAGAGCGAACCACAAAATTGCCTAAGCCTTGTACTTCTCAGACAAAAGATGAAAAAAAAAAATCTTTCTTTTCTTTAGCTTCCTGCAGTCTTGTCTTTCCGTGCAGCTTATTCACATCACACTTCTGTCACAATACTAAATCTGGGTTTTCAATAATGCCTGGAAGAAAATTAATAACGCTGAAATTAGAGGAGTTATTGAATGTAATTGAAATGAAAAGTTTCCATCAATGCTTGACTACTCACTGTAACAACTGGGAACATGGTGTTTAAACTGAGAAGAAAGAGGCTGACCAAAGTTTTTCTCCCTCCCAGATTGTTTATGTGTAAAATATACCAGAACAATGTAGCATGTTTTTATGGGCAGTGCGGAATGCTCTCTCTTTTTAGGATATGAGAGATGCTAAATAACCAGGGGAAGGAAAAAACAGTGAGGTCATTATGAGAAACAGTGGCAAACATGGTTGCAGCTCTGATAAAATGGAGATGCTGATCTCAGCCAGGCAAGGGTCAATCCACTGGCTTACACAGCTGGAACTAACACCAACATTGGACCCGTTTGCCTTGTGTTCAGCAAAAGTGAAATGAACTGTCTGGGAGCTCTGCTTGAGTGGTTTTGAAGCTTTGTTCTGGAGCATAGGCAGGCTGTTCCAAGGACACTGCAAATGCATAATAACTTGTGGGGAAAAGAAAAAAAAAAGCAAGGGTGTGATTTTCATCATGGTCCTTGACAACATGCTGCTAAAAGACAACTTAGAGTCTGCACTGATAAAAGTTGTCTGTCATGTGAGTCATCTGCAGAAAGACAATCCCTGGTGAGTCACAGGGGTCAAGAATTAACATCTATCCTGTCGTTCCTTTTTTTTTAGAGAAAATAGCTGACATTTTGTCTTCTGATTGCTAATGAGAGACAAGAGTAGCACAGCTTGTCCAAGTGACACAGTTTCCAATTTTAGAAACATAATATTTGTCACTTTTTTAGCTGCTTTTCCACTTCAGCTAAAATGAAGTGCGTTAAGATACTTTTGTTTCTATTAGACTTTATGAAGTAGAAGGAACTTTTGAAATGAGTGGGAGCCCAAGGTTGTGTTCTCATAAGGATTTTAGTGTTGTAAGAGTAAACAGATAGCTATCTCTTCCAGTTTTGGAAGCACTGATGCTTAACCCTCTTAAAAGAAATTATTCTGTGCTGTTTCAAAGATGTAAAGCTCCCAGCTGAGATGTGTACCTTCAAAGAGAAAGAGCTATTATTATCTTTACCTAATCAAGGTTGTTGTGTAGACAGAGACACACATAAAAACTGAGTAGGCCCTTGTTAATGCTGTTTGCATATTCCCTCACAGTGCATCCCTTCAAAATCACTGAACTTGTCACCAGCTGCCAATTTTCATCAAGAAAAGCCTCTCATTAAGTTTACTGCAATCATTTCTGAGCTGTGCTCACGGAATTGGCTTTGAGTTCCTCAGTCTATAGCTGGATCAAACCCTGCTCTGGGAGTGTCTGTCCTGTTACAACTGCCTTTCCTTTCCCATCGCTTCAAGGCTTCTGTTGGTCACCTGGAGGGAATGAGGAGTGCTTTGATGCATAGCTTGTTTTTGCAGATGAAAGTGCGGAAGATGGTTTGATTTCCTGTGATTTGCTCTCCTAGTATCTTCCGATCTGTTCTTATGGATCCAAAGTTTGGTGAGGTTCGTCTTGGTGCCTAGGGTGATAAATGTGGGACAGGGATGCTGTGGACCATTGTAAGCTGGAGCTGTCTTGTGCAGTTGCCTGGAATGACAGAGTTGGTCTTATGTTCTTATTGCCTCTCTTTGAAGAGGGTGAAAATACGCTATTGCTTTACACTTTTAATAACCATTTTTTCACTCCTCACCTGTACAGTAGGAGGTAGTCTGTGAGTCCAAGCTATGATGTTATAGCACTGGCTCTTTCTGCCACCTGGGAACATTAAGGATGGATCTCTGAAAACAATTATTTTTTTTTTTCTTCTTAACACACACACACAAAAAAGCTGGTTTTCAAGTTTTAGGTAGGTTGGTAACAACATAGCTTAGGATTAAACTAGTTTACTTGCAAAAAACTATAATTTACACCAGGCCTATTATTAAGGTAGCAGTCCGCTTTGTCAATGTGCCAGGCTAAAGGATTCCCCAACTGTGTTTGAAGGTGGCTGGAGTCAGTAAGTGAGGATGGAGAGTTTCATCCGTGGCAAGTCAGATCTGCAGCATTGGACTTGTTTTTGGTGGGAAGAAGGAGGATATGTAAGAACAGCTCTGAAATGGCCCTGCACTCCTCTACTGGGATTCTTCACTGCCTGTGCAACAGAGGCAAGTGCTCACTTCATTTCACAATAGCAGAGTATTAAGAGTTCAGTCACTCCCTGATCACATATGAGAGGGAAATAATTCTCAGAATTCATATATATTTCTGAGTGTGACCTGAAATGAATTGTATGCACATAAATATCAAGAATGACCCATTACGGATGCTTCTAAACAGCATCAAGTAATAAATGAATCATGATATTTGATTGCATTGTGTGCAGAAAAAATATGAACAGGATTCCTGGAAATTTATCAAAAATGTTATTTATTTAACCAAAGCTCTGGAAAAAAATAGAACAAGGTTTTAAGAGGTTTTACAGTGTAAACAGCTATTCAAATCAGGGGTTCTTTTTGGTATATGTTACAACTAAAAAAACTGTACTGGTTTATGAGTTTTCAACCTGCAGTTCCAGCCCTTGGCTCCAGCTGTGCAGAGCTTTACCATGAAACAAAACATACGGAGAAAGGAGAGGACTCTGGTGTTCTCTTCTCTTGCAAAGCAGAGACAAAATCTGGTAAGAGCAGAGAAATACTAACAAAGATTAAATTATGTTCCGCTCTTATTGCAATATTCTTTCCTTCACTAAATTCATCAATTTTTAAAATAAATTTTAAAATAGTATGTTCTCTATGATAACAGCCATGGATTTTTTTTTTTTATTCAGAATAGACCATTATGATCATCTAATCTGACCTCCTGGATACCACAAACCATGAAATTTCGCCAGTGGATTCCACTGCCTAATAATCTGTCAGAGAAGATAAACCTTGGGTAGTGTTTTTTTCTGTATTGACTGGCAAATATCTCCTGCTGTAACACAGAAATTTTAAAAGACTCACTCTGACCTGCCACTTAAATCGATGCTGATAAAATTAGATCAATCTGTCCAAAGGAATTATTTTCTTTCATTCTGAAGCACTGAATGACATTCTGCTTTTACTCATTTATGAGCTAAACCAAATACCAGTCACATCCTTGTTTCAGTGCACTGCGTGGCTTGGGGAGCCTGGAGATTCAATTCACATGATCCCACAGCCCACTGGTGTAGCTGCCCAGAGTAATTTCCTCTAACATGTACAAAGCTGACAAATGAGCCAAAGGTTCAAATCAAGGGCTGATCTCTGCAGAGACATTGATAAGAGGTGTTAAGGTCACTTTCCCCCAGCATAAACTACGACCTGACAGCTCTGAGAAATTAATTGAGTAAAGACTCACAATGTTCAATATGTCAGGTAGAAACTTTGCTTCTCTGTTCTTTCAGGAGCTTGAATCCTGCCGTGATTTGGTTTTGTATGAGTTATCACTCTACAGCAAGGTGGCTGATGAGCCATTGCAAATGTGCAGGAGAATCCCTGGAAGACAAGAGGATATTCAACAGAATATTGAATATTCCATTTTATGCACCCCATGGGTGTCTGCCGGACTTTGGTGACTCCTGTTCACTTATAATCCAGAAGGATGTCTCTGGTACTCCAGGAACATTCCCTGTTTACTATATCTTTGCTCAATAATCAAAAAGTAGCACTTAAGAAATAAATTGAGAGTTCCTGAATCAGCAGAGCATATAGATTTTAGCTGTAATCAAAGAAAATGGGTCTTGATGCAGTGAGATGACAAAGTAGCTCTTCACAGTTCTTCCCTTGATTAATTCTCTGAATGCAGCTCCCTCGCTGTGAGATGATTATAATGAAGGTTTGCCCATATCCATCTGGCTATCATCTGCCTTTTTGATGTCTTATCTGTCTTCTGGATTTTGGGGATCTTTCAATCCCTTCAGAATCACTAAAAGGTAGGGTACAATTTCATATTAAATATTTGAAGCCTATAGCAGGATGGAGTCGATGAATATTTGATAATGTGTACCCTAATAGGTAGCTGTTTCGGATGCTTCAACAAGATGCTCATTGCTGTGCTGCCTTCCCTTGGGTGTAATAATTCTGTACATTTTCCCACTCAATTTATGCTATTCCATACCCCATAGTTTCTGACTCAAATATATTCAGATTTCTTACTTAAACTTCAAAAATTCCAGAGATCATAAAAGCTGTGAATATGAACAAGATTTTCTTTAAAACATGA
The DNA here is from genome assembly GCA_009806455.1 of Tetrax tetrax. Classification (NCBI taxonomy): domain Eukaryota; kingdom Metazoa; phylum Chordata; class Aves; order Otidiformes; family Otididae; genus Tetrax; species Tetrax tetrax. The sequence goes on along the minus strand of WHYT01017721.1, from coordinate 428,864 downwards.
TCTGAACTGTAAGTTCACCATTCTTGGAAAGCTGTAGCAAGAGGAGGACCCAGCCAGTGGGACCGTGTGCTCATCCAGTTGTGCCAGGCGACTCCGGAGCTGGCCCACCAGGCCAGCCAGTGACACTGAGGAAGCGCGGTCAAGTCTTTCCATCGACTTTCTTCACGCAGACTTGATTTCCCATCAGAAAAAGGATTATCTATAAACCTTTCTCAAAAGGGAGGCTTTAATGCTGTCTTAGCGAAATGCTATGGACTCTGTGGGAGAGTTAGGCTGACCCTGCTGGAGGCCTCCCTTATTTCTGGTCACTGGGACTGGGTTGACCCGTTAAACCCTTTTTTTTTGCTGATACCGGTTGCTTACTTTGCTCACAACAGGCTCAGACAGAGGATCAGAAATGCAGCTTAACTTCCAGGGAAGATTGACAAAGATGTTTTTTCACTTTCCTCAGTGATGAGGGCACTATTTACTTTCTGAAAACATCCTGCACCTAATCAATTCTCTGCCATTCCTGACTCCTCGGGCACCGACTTGGTCTCTCTGGTATTCTGCCTGCAACATGCAGTTTAATCTCCTCAGAAGATGCAAGTGCCTGAAATTCTTTAGTTTTTCTAAAGCCTTTGAATTTAATGTAAGATACTGGCATGAAACTTAATGGCCTATGATATTTCAGAAGCCTGACTAGATGATCTAATGATTCCTTCTGGCTTTAAACACCGAAACTCTTGGATCTTCACTTTGCTGATGACTGCCTCATATAAAATACAATTCAGAATAAAAATAACTCAATCATTCATCATATATTTTCTTAACAGGAGAAAATTATTTCACTGCTGCAAAATCACAGAGAAAGGAATTTTACTGGTGTGACTGTGATTTGGTGAAGTGTTCCTTAACCCGAAGCTGGGTCTTGTATGAAGGATTGGAGTCATTTCTCTGCACTGGATCTGGGCTTCAAACCTATATCACCAGTGATGTGTGGAATTTCCTTATCACTAAAAAAAAAAAAAAGAGCAGAGCTCATTCACTCAAGAAGAAAAACAAAAGAAAGCAGCAACTGCAATTTCCCTGCCAAAGAGAGTTCAAAGATTGAGTGATGTGAAAGTTTTGAGGAGAACTGTGAGGATCAAGTGAAACCTAAATAATAACAACAATAAAAATGTTCTTTTAAAATGTATTAGAAAAGACAGCTGAACTAGGAGTCGGGAAATTTGGGCTCTGAATAGTATATCAGGCAGGAGAGCCTGAAATGAGATCTCAGTAGACTTTGGATATTTAGACCCAAGTTTGTGACCAAGCTTGCCTACAGCTGTCCCCATTATGGCAGCAGCTCCTCATCGGCTGCAGCAGGGTGCTGGCCTGGTTTTTGTCCAAACCTCTGTGCGAACCGGGAGCAGGGACCAGGGTGCGGGAGTGTCCTGAGGGTGCAGGAGTCCCCTGAGGGTGCAACTGATGAGTAGGTGGCTGAAAACATATCCCCACATGGGACCAGCTCCTGCATAAAACACAACTGATGGCTTGTTTCCATCTCTGCCTGTCATGTAACTCAGCCAGCGATGGGAGCACTCCTCCCCCTGGGAGATCTCCTTTTCCACCCAGTGATGGGTGCTTTGCAGATGGCAGAGCATCTTAAACCTGAATTAGAGCCAAGGGTCCAGAAAATGTCCGCTCCACCGCAAGCAGTATGTTGTCTGTGCTAAGATAAACTGGGAAGCAGAGATTCCGGTGGTGAGTGTCTGGCCAAGGGATGGGAGCTCAGCGTGGGCCTCTCCTCTCCCTGCAAGCCTGTTTTGAGAGAGGATTATAGAGAAAAAAAAAGTTAAATTATTGGGAAAAAAAGGACTGTAGCCCAGTCTACTTACTGCTGATTTTGACTCACTGTTTAGGACATTGCTTGTAAGGGGATTGTTTTTCTCCCTCAGAACGAAAGCAGCAGGAATTAACAAGCAGTGCCCTTTCAGGTGCAAACCATTGTTTCCCCTCCCTGCTCTCTCTGCTTTTACAAACAGCAGTATGAGGCATGGATGCGTGCAATCAATTCTGTGTCCTCTCAAGGTGGGTTCTTATGTGAATTTTAGTCCCCAAATGCTTGGCACAGTTACTTTTTGAGAATTGCTTCTGAAAAGTCTCCAGTGTAGTCTCCATCTGTGATTGAGTTCATTAAACAAGTTATTGAGCTTGCTTACCAATGACATGTGGAACGTCATACTGCGATGAATTTGCATGATGATTTTGTTTTGACTTACTGACTTTTGGGTCACTCTTATAACTGTTTTTTTATCTGCAACAAAACACATAAAATTGCTTTTTATTCTTTTCTATGTCTTTTTCACATGCTTAGTTACTATGTATGAAGTTATTGATGTTACCAAATGACCCCAAATGCAGTAAGATTTTATTTTCAGGAGGACACACACACATATGCACACATACAATTACGGCCCCTGTTCTTTCGGCACATCGGTGGCCAGTAATAAATAGCAATAGTAATTAACAGTAATAGTAATAAAGATGGTAATAAAACTCCTCTTACCTTGAAAATGCTGAATAATGTCACCAGTCATAATACCTATGGTCTTTCTTGTCCATGAATTGACATAAATGACTTGAAAAAAAATTATAGCAATGTGAAAAGTAAAGACATCCCCATTATTTTTCCTTGTATCTTTTGTAATGGACACAACTTGCCACGCAACTGCTTGCTACTGCTTTCCAGCATCTGTTGCTAGTATTTGTATTTATTAATTGATTAGGTCACTGAGTTAAATTTCTTGTTTAATTTGATGGTACTTATTCTGACTTTCCACAAATTTTCTTTATCCTTTGAATGAACTTCTCTTCTTTCTCCCCTCCTCCATTTGGGAAAAAAGCAGAATCAACCTTGAGGGAAAATGACAGGTTCTTATCCTTTTGTTTCCTTATGTTGGGATTTGTGTCTTACTTCTTGCAAGAGATTATACAACATATTTTGCCTGCCATCAACTTCATGATGATATGATAAAGAACATTTGTCCTGTAGGTGTGCACATTACTTCACAGCTTAAATAGCATCCTGCTCATTTGCCTGCTGCGCCGTGACATTCAGAGGATGATATTTTTCCTTTTTGTGTTGTGTTCCTGCATTTTATCAATTATGGTGATTGAAATATGTTTTTCTGTTAAATAGCATTAAATGTTCAGCTGATATTAGAAAGAATTTGGAGGGAAGTATGAGTCATTTGGATATTCTTGGCTTATGGCACTGATGCAGTTCAGCTTAAATATTGAGTTGCTGCCAAACTGACTTCCATAGACTTTCTTCTGCAGGCCGTCCATTTCTGAGCTTTAAGTAGTAAAAACATACAGTATACATAGTTTGCTGCTTTGACTGAAAATTAAGTATCATATTAGCTGGTGTATCACTTTGCTAGATTTGATAGAAAGCTGGGAATGGGGAGGAGAACCCCAGCATGAGATATGGTGATGGCCCCTTTCCCCTGCAGCCCACTGCATGTGCCAGGGCCATGAAGAAGTGTGCAGAAGCATGAAAAACACACATTTGTATAAGACCTCATCTTCCTTCTTGCAAACTTGGCTCTCTGACAGGATGAAAACAGCTTGACACTAATATCTCACTTCTTGTATCATAGGTAGTGGGAAACCACCTTAGGGTGACATAACTCAATGCTGCTACTGAAGAGGTTGTACAACTCTGTCCCTTCCCAATCCCCTTTCTTTTGGGGTTGGCAAATCATTAGTGCCGTCATTCAGTGCACTAGCTATGGGACCGAACTGGCTGAAAAATGACTTGAGAAATGGCTTGCTCCCAGCCAGGTTCATTTTCAGAGGCACTTCATACCGTGACTGCAAATTGCTGCAAGGTCTGGGCATGAGAAGGAGCTGCTAGGAGTTGAAAGTGAGCAGGATGCCAGGACAGAAGACTCCAGGATGAAGGACTTCCAAAAAACAAGGATGTTGAAGCGAGTTCATGTGGTAGAGGAATTTGGGGAGGTTTTGTGGATAGAAAAGCAGCTATCCAAAAGAGGGTCTATAAAGATGCAGGAAGGAATTCTTTCTGGGCTGAGGGAAATACAAGGGGGATGGCAGGTCTCAGTTTTTGCACACCTATGTGCTTAACTTTCAGCCAGGTCATGAGGCTTGCTCAGAGCACAGAAAGTTAAGAACATAAATGAAAGTCTGTGTAGGACAGATGAAAAATTTTCTGAACTATTTTTGCTTAACTCTATTTCAGCTGTAGTTTAAAAATAATTAAAACAATATAAAGTAAAGAAAAAATATATGTAAAAACCCTAGAAAATATCAATTTTCCATGTTTCCACAGAGTATATAAAAGAATCTTTAGAGGCAATTGGCATAATTTTTTTTTGTTTTGGTTTTGATTTTTTTTTTTGGCTCAAACAGGCTAAAAAACTTCCAGCATATCTTCCTGCTGATTAGAGAAGATATGCACTTCACAAAATATGCTTGTAATTACTTATGACCTCTCAACATGCAAGAAAATGATGAAAAGTATTTCCATCATTTATGCCCATTAAGAGGCTGTTAGAGAGAAGGGAACTACCTCTACAAGCAGGACCTAGAGTTTTCAACTCACTGCGTGAACAAGGGCTGTCTACAATGAATATTTCAGTGCAACAAAAGAAAACACACTTGATTCAGTTCTACCTCATTCTGTTAAACATCTATGCCTCAGCTTTAATCCACTCAGGTCAGTTTTTCTCATCTGTTTAAAAAATCTATGCTCTACAACACATGATATGGAGATTCTTTTTATAGAAAAAGTAATTATGGCAGTTTTCCAAATGATCACAATACCACCATGCCCTCAATTCCCAAGGGCGCTCTCAAAGAATTTATTTTAATTCAGAAAAAGATTACAAACGTGGCATAATCTTTCTGACTGAAACTGAGTATGTAAATTTGTCTGGGGAACTGCAGTCCTCCATCAGCTCCCTCTCTGAGTCCCTATACCAAAAGATTCCAGCAGACGACCAAAATCCTTCATTTTGGTCATTTTGATCACACCGAGCAAAACTGGCCCAGCTATGCAGCTAGTGTAAACCAGCTCAGCGGTCACAGGAGTGATGCTGATTTATACTGGCTAAGGAGACTATTATATTCATTTTGCTTATCTGTAAAGCCCTTTTCTGAAATGGTGTGTGCTGATTGTCTCTCCAAGGTAGAAACCTGCCAGGAATCGTAAATTAGCCATGTGTAAGTGCATTTGAGGTAACACTCGGGTTTATTGCCTCTTGGTAAGCTATTAGGCTTTTATTGAAGCATATTTTGTATGAGCATCAATATTACCTGCATGCTTTGTATCTAATGTGTTTCACTTCTTTAGTACATTTCAATTAAGGGCTTTAAAATAGGCTACAAACGCTAATGAATTAAGCTTTGCAGTGCTCCATTAAAGAAGGTAAGTGGTATCATTGCAAGCCTGCAGGTCAGGATGCTGAGGAACAGAGTGGCTTTCTGAAGACAGCACAATAAAATTTGGATCATGGTTCCTGCCTTTCTGCTGGTACCTTGAGCTCTTTCCCTCTTGCCCCCTCAACTGTGGTGGAGGAAAGGAAGGCAACTTGCCCACAGCTGCTGGCTGCATCCTCAGGAGCAGTGGGGCCCTGGATGCACCCAGGGCTGGACACCACCTGCCCCAGAGCCCAGTTCCCCCTGGGCAGATTTGGCCCCCCTGGCCTCACACCCCTGCCTGTGTCCATGATCTCGCCTCGCCCTTTCCTGCCAAGACCTGCCATACCAAGCACTGTGATCCCTTGCCTATGGTCCCAAGCATGCTTTTGCCAAGGCCCTCAGCATAGTGCATCCTTTCAGCTCTCCAGCTCTTCAGCTCCAACCCCGCTGAGTTCCCCCTAACACGTGCACTTGGGGTCTTTCTTACACCCTGGCATGCTTCTTTGCAGGCTAAATAATTGTAGCACCCTTGAGTGGGAGATCTTTTCAAGACTCTTTCAGAGAGATGACTTCAGAGGACAGCTCTGCTGAGACCTCCAAGCCAGCAGACCTTAAGTGTGATGGTCCTGGTGTTGGTGGAAATCTCTGTCCTTTATCACATGCTCTGCCTGTGGGAACCCATTAGGAGTCAAGCAATGCAGAATACAAGGGAGCAGAGCTCTGCAACCAAAGAGCAGAGGGACCATACTGTGGGCCACCAATATGGCCCCTGCCTGCCATGTCTGTGCTGAGGTCCTGGGGCTGCTGCTGGTACTGGTGCAGCTGCAACTCAGCCAATTATTTGAAAGGAAACCATAAAACCATCAATGACCATCCATATAAGTGGGTCCCAGAAGGCTGTAGTCCCCTCCCTTCCAGGGCTGCTTGCTGCTGTGCACGGGCTCCCGGTGACACAAAGCAGGCATGCATGTCCACGCAGTCCCCCCTTCTCTCTCCTCCCCTCACCAGCCAGACCAAGGCCACAGTGGCTCCCAAGAGCAGCATCATAACTCAACAGTTGTAATGTAGGTTGAATCATCCATTGACTGCACAGGGGTGAAAGTTTTGACCAAGCCTGGTGTCAGGGATCAATACAGATGGAGCAAAACTCGAGCCATCCCTGTAGCATGAAAACGATGGAGAAATTTCAATTAGGAAACTTATTGGTACTTTCCTACACAAAAACACTTTTACGTCCCCCGGCACTAATTTTTCTCCTCCAACATGGTGCTTAGCTGGTATTTAAGTTTAGAAGTTCTTTTGTTCTGTGCGCTGGGTACTTGTTCTGCCTGCCCTTAACTATGTTGCCAGGTCTGCCTCTTGTCAGGAGATGTCAGACCTGCAAGCTCAAATGCCAGGCCCATTGGGAGAAATTGTTCTTAATAAAACCAAAGTTGCTTTGTAGATCTTCAAAGGATTTTAAAATAGTCTATTTCTCTCACTCACTCTCTCTCATTTAGATATATGCACAAATTCTTCAGTGGATCCCTGAGAGCTGCTTTTTCTTAAGTGATTAAAATGAGTTTCTGTGTCTTCTGCCATTATAACAATAAGTCAAATACTTGGGGCAATGTACTTAATTCTGGAGCTTTCAGAAAGCCTTTACGTTTTTATTTTTATTTTCTTTTGCTGAATACAGTGATCTGTAGAAGCCTTTGAATGCTTTCTGTCAACTCTTCCCACTCTTCTCTCTGGCCAGTTTTTTTCCTCCAGGGGAGCTGCTGCCTTCAGTGTGATGTGCTGCTGGGTTCCTCAATCCTCGAGTTTGAGAACTGTCACTTCTCAGGCCCTCTGATTGGCTACTCAGTAACAGATTCTTTACTTCTCAGGCTGAATCTATTTTCTCAGTCTTTCTTTACCATAATTTATAAATTGGAGTGGAAAAAACCCACAACTCAACCCTTTTATCCTAAAACACAAAATGTGGATATGTAGATATTTCTAACCTTTTCCTTATCTTCTCATAATTTGGCCACATGGGTGTATCCCAGGTTCGCTCACACATCCCACACGCACTTCAAAGTTCCATGTCAAGAGTTTAGTGGCTCGTTCATCTATATAATTTTAATGGATAAACTGTTGTACAAGTCCATGTCTCAGGGAAGGGGAAAGCACTATTCAGATTCCCAAGTCCAAGTTTTGGTGCTGTGGCATGGAATGGTGGGTGGTCAGGGTCTCGTCTGACACATTTTCCCAGTGTAGCCTCAGCCAGGGCTGGTTTTGCAGCTGCTTGCTCTACTTAGAGACCCAACAAAACCTTTTTTTTCCCTTTTTTTTTTCCCCCCTAAAACCTCATGCCCTCATCTGTTTCCAGCAGTTCCCCTTTGTGAATTTCTGTGCCCAACAATATCTTCTCTCTTCCTTGCAGTTTCTTCTCTTGAAGGAAGACCAATTACATAATTTCATCTTTCACTTGCTTATTTTAGATAAAGGGAAACAACAAAATAAGACACAACTACATCTTCTGTAAGATGCTCTGACAACTCCCATATTACAGGACAACAGTGCAGAGACAGCACTTTCAGAAGTTTAGTAGTGTGGTACCACGATGCTAGCTCATGACAAACTTCCAAGGTTATATTGGGAAAACTTGCTAGTCCATGAAAACTCTCCTTTCACCCCAGGATGGAAGAATTGTTGCACTAAAAGGGGCAGCACAGGCCAGCTCTGGCTGTACACCCAATTTTTTTATCAGACTAAAACCTGTTACAATGGATGTTAACAGCTAAGAAAGAGGATGAGTTAATCCAAGGGAAAAAAGTTTTATGAAGAAAACAAGTACCATGTTAGTGTTGAGACAAAGAGAGAAAATAAATTTGAAACAGTGTATCATAAGCAGTGCATGGGAAATAAAGTCTATTCAGAAAAAGAAAGGGAGAGAACAAAATTTTTTAAAAAGTATCTCTGTGGAACAAAATGGCACTTTCCATGGGTTGATACTGCCTAACAATAATTTTCACAATGTGCAGCGTGCTAGCTCTTCTGTGCCTCTTGTCCTTTGTCTGCATGCATCCATGGTGATTGGAACTGGTAGAATTTAAAATAAAGTGCTTTATGCCATTAACTGATTTTCAGAAGCCTAAGTGTCTGTACCAGAACAATGAAAGAGAAATCAAATTAGTTCTCCAGACAGCTTGTGAAAAAAAGGAAAGTGTCCAAAGAATGTCAAGTAACTGAAGTTTCGTATGTGCTGATATTAAAGTTCAGGGAGTCCCTGAGCCGTTTCCCCGTCTATCAATGAAAGCACATCTTCCTCTAGTGGCCTTCTTCAGATTTTGAACATTCATGGAATAAAACCTCAACTATAGTCAATATTGAATCTTTTATGTTTTCTTTCTCTATGCAAGAATTCTTCTACAAATGATTCTACAGCTTTAAAATAAAAAGAAGTTAGCATTCTGTCCTTGATGTATTGAGATGTAGCCATGAGACTCCTTCTCAACAACAGCACAGCAGGCACAAAATGTTTGACTGCCAGTCAGTCTTGGGGATTATATCTCTTTTTATAGATTAAAATACATAGAGACCCAAGTGGTTCGGTGTTGACTTCCAGACCCTAAAAGCAGCAAGACTGCCATATCTGTCTGTTTAACTATGGCATGCTACTCTTAATAAAAGATTCTGTGAGCTTTTTATCAGAGATGGGAATTGCAGTGAATGTTTGCTGCTTTTAGAAGTCTTGCTTTCTTAAAGATGCTTGTGAGGGGAACAAGCATAGATAATTTAATGATGCCACAAGTTGCAGCTCCCACTTTTGTACTTCCCGGTGTGCCTGTGAGCTAATCCATGGGAATGCAACGGATCTCAGCTCTAACCTACATCAAAAGCCATTGCAGCAGCTTTTAGAGTTATGTAGTGGATTAGTTCTTTGTCTTTGTTTTCTCTCTTGTCAGAGACCTTCTTTACAAAGTCAGTTAAATGTTGATATATTCAGTAATGGCATATTTAGGAGCCTTGGAGAGGATGGTGAAAACTCCATTCTGAAACTAATGCATGATTCTCTCCTGTGGATTTCAAACAGGAAGGATTATCCAGCCCTGTCTCTCACAACTATAAATGTCCATGGAGTACATAGCTGTTTAGTCCAGACAAGTCCACAGAACACTGAGTCCATGCTCACTCTCAGAAACCCAGGAAGACAGTACTTTTTGCAGTCTACCTCAATTCCGCCATAAAAAGTTTCTGCATCACATAGGAAAAGAGCAGAATAGCTCAAGAGTGTGTTGACAATGTCCTAAGTCCCTTCAGTAGCAAGGAAATGTTTTAAGTGGAAATGCTCAAAATAATTCTAAAAAATTGACGGCATCTCCCTCTGCAGAAAAGGCTGGTGCTTTCCTACCATTGTCACCAGTACCTGCCTGTCTGAGATACAGATACGTAATTTGTCCACTTAATATTTTAATCTATTGCTACCTTAAAAGGAGTTCATAAGGCAGCTTCTGACAAGTAATTTGTGCTGAATATGATTTTCCTGAATATTTTTTTCCCTTTGAGGAAATACTTAACATCCATTTTCTTTGTGATGATGTAGGTTGCAGCTTCAGTTCTGCTGGTTTGGCAGATGAATAGATTTTTCTTCCTTTCACAACATCCCTTTACCTGTTTGTAAACTCTGTGTTTTCTCTTTCATCTTTTCTTCAGACTGAATGTACCCAGGTCTCTGCAACTTCCCCAAAAGCATTCACTGTTTGAAACTTCCATAATTTCTCTCCTGCCCTGATTTAATTTCACCTGGTTGCTGGTGTGTGGTTGTTTGGGATTACCAGGGTAATACTTTCCACATGTTGAATACTTGCTTAAGGGGAATTCTGGGGGAAAAGAATAAGAGGTAAAGGAAGAATTGGAGGGTAAGTAAGAGAGAAATGAGCTGGGGAGGGATAAAGGAGGAAAAACAAATGACAAAATAATTTATTTTTCTTGTGTAGGCATGTGTTTTGTTATACCTTAACAGCCTACATGGATAAGAAGTGTAAGGGCCCTTTTTGGGTGGGTGTCCAAGGGCATTGAGAAGTAATGGTAAATGCACTATGAGGAAGCTAGCGTCAGAGCACTTTTGCTCAGCTGAAGCATTTATCAGCCTTGCCTACCCGCGCACTACACTGCGCTGCAGCATGACAATTTCTCACAGCACGGTGGGTCCCAGGGAGTGTTGTGACAGAAAGGCCATTTCTGCAACAAGTAACTGATGTTTGCCCAGTGCCCCCAGCTCACCAGAGACCTTGGCAAAGGAGGATGGAGGCAACATCTAGATATTCGTTGTCTTACAGAGTCCATCTCCCAACCATTTCTTAAAATTTCTTAGATGAGTTTCCTTTTTTTTTTTTTGTACAGGATAATTTATGCAGCTCTTTCCATATTGGATATACTTTGTGTCAATCACTCGTGTTTATTACAAACTGGGCACTAAGAAACTTTTCCTGTTGAGACTATCTGGCACAACTGTTCAAACTTCAGACACATTTATTATATTGTTCATCAGCAGATACAAAGTTTTAAGAATTTTTTTCAACCCTTTCAAACTATGATAAAGTTATAGCAATAACTTGTTGGAGAGAACAGTGGAATTATCAAAAGTGATTTGCTATCTACTATTTCCCCCAACCAGCTGCGTTATTTAAAAGTCATCAGTCTCTTGCTGGGTTTCCCCTGCCTCTCCAGATCTTCTGCTCCATGGTCCCTGCCAAGCCCCTCTGTCCGTCTGGCCTCTTGGCTGGGAGAATTTGGTAAAGACTTTCTAGCTAATTTGTGTCTTGCAAGTCACAGCTGCAAATATCTTCTGAGCCTGACAGCTGATCAGTACAGGAGCTAGGAGTAGATCACACCCTCCCTAGATGTGATTTTATTTGAACTTCCTGAATGAGCACATGAAGGGAGAGGCACTGCTAGCTAAAAGGATTGAAGTGACTTCCGTCTTCAAAGCTTTGCTGCTACCTGTCATTAGTTATGTTAATTCAAAAGGAGAAAAGAAGGGAGACCTTTTAACTCATGAGAATACCTTGACAGACAGTCAAAATGTTCCCTGGAATACTAAAAAGAGATTATATGATATTCCTCTCCAAATAGCAAATTAAGCAAAAAGATCCAGTCCCCCCCCGGAATAAGCCAAGAGCCCCTCCATCCATAAAAAATCGTCATGAAAAGATGAACCTATTTAAAATAGGAAGTACTGAATAGAAGAAAATTACTTAATGTGAGCTTTCTTCATAATAGATTTTATTGCTAGTTATTAAAATTAAAGTCCCAGAAAGTGCTGCAAATGTCATACAAAGGCCTTTAGAAGGGGGGAAGACTTAAGGAAACAAAACCCTTATTGTCTTGGCATTGCTGGATGTGCCCTGCAGAATCAAATGCAGACCATTGTGATGTTTATTACAGGCATTACATTGCTTCCCTAAGTGCACTCAATATCAAAAGAAGCACAGACTACTCTGGAAGGTCTTTATCCTGCAGAGACTGAGGGCTTGAAGGGGGAGGGAGTCCAAGCAAAAATCTCCACGTGAGCACAATGATTTATATGTTTGAGGGTTGTTTTTTTTTTCTTTAAAAAAACTCTTTTTTTTTTTTCATATTAATAGTTGTTTAACATATCCATATTTTAAATTGCAAATCTTATTTGGACCAAAGACCTGCCTTCTATCCTCCGTAGAAATTTCTGCAGCTCCACTGCAGACACCAGAACTGAATGGTTGAATGTTAGATTAAAATCAGCCCAGAACCTGGACAAAGTCAGTTTCAGGAAAGCTGCTGCAAGTTTAGCCTAGAAAGTCTAAGGAACCTCATAGTTTTGTCACAAAAAGAGGATAGAAAGTGGTAGGAGAAACATTACTGTTATTTATTGTCTGATGCTCTCTATGGGTTTCAGAAAACCTCATTATGGAAATCTATGCTCAAAATCAAGACTTGTATGAAAAAAGAAAAATACATTAACATATTTTAATAATATGTTATCAATAATCATATTAAAGTTCCCAAGGACAAGCACACTATATAATGCTTATTTTTCCTTGTACTAAAGGACCGAGCAGAGGATAACATACTACTGATCAGTAATTAGAATGATAAATGTCTGCAGAGTTGTTCTGTCACATTATACTGACAAACATTGATTGAGAGGTGGACTTCCAATGACAGCTGTAATTTTTTAAACATTGATGGTAGCTATTTATATTGACTACAGACGCTTACCCAGACACCTTTGCTTTGAAATCACCTAAAATAAGAACAATGGGAAATTGTTAAACTGAGCAGGTGTTTACTGCAGAAAAAGGCATCCTGAAGTACATGGAAAGAGATTAAATCCTCTGAGAAAACTCCAAACTGCAAGCTGTAAACTCTCTACAAAATCTTTCCGTTATGTCCGTCCATCCTGAGATAACATTGGCTTTTCCTTAGAAAGGAAATGTTTTACAGTCCGGAGCAGAAAGAGTGAGAGCTGTGATGTGCAAAGCACTGAATCAAGCACAGCTGTGATTGGGATACTTAAGACAGGTCTGAAGTCCTTTATTTACCTCCTGTGGAAATGCAGACAACTGGTTGTGTGCAGGAGATTGACATATATCAGCCTAGCAAAATCCTATTTATTTTCTCACCTGGAGGAACTGAAATGGAGAAAAGCTGCATAGAGGCAGGGCTATAGAGGGGCTTAGGACTTTAAGTAAGGATGATTTTGACAAAGAAGCATTATGTCTGCACATTCATGTACTTAAATGCAAATATATGCAATAGAACCATTTATATGGCATAATAATACTCATTTTCACTCATAATTCCTTAAATTGTGATATCTCTGAGATGAAGTTCTTCCTCAAATGGTTATTTTTCTGATTTATTTTTTTTTTTTGCCAACAGCCCATCTCATTGATGTGCTATGTGTGGAATGAGGCTAGCAATAAATGTTCATAATACACTTGAGTAAGTAGAATTGCTGGTAAGACTCACAATTTAATTCCAGTTTGTATGGGCTGCTACAAGTAAAGAAACATCCCGTTGAAATGACCCCCATGTTGAAAGCTTCCCTCCAGCTGGAATGGGTATGGCAAACCCTAGGCAACCTCAGAGGGCATTAAAAGAGTTACTGGCTGTGGTCTACTGTTCTCAAATCAGAAGAACAAAGACTTGGACAACAAAGTGAGTTCATATATTGCCTCAACTTTTGCCAACCTCTGAGGGTGATACAGATGCTGTGAAGTCTCATCCTGTTGCCCTATCGCAGAGGGCATAAGGAGGAGCTCCTAGAGGCCTTTTAAATCGAGCTGGAGACCTTCCTCTTTTCATAAAGCAGCAATAAATCAGTGATAATGTCACCAATGAATTAACATCATGAATCCATGTTCATGGCTTTGCATCAGTGTAGGATAATGTCAGTGAGAAGCATTGCAGACTCTAGGTCACTTAAGGTTATGTATACCTTCAGGACTACCCAATTTTAGGTATTTCTAGTGGGACTGAGCAGGTCTCTGGGATTTCTTCTGATAATAGTCCCAACCAATTCCATCCTGGTTTTCATTTTACATAAAACCCTCAGCTAGGCTTGACATTTCTGTGTATGTCCTAGCTAGTACAACAGCTAAATGTATAATGAAGGAAAGGAGTATCCAAATCCTCCAGTTACAGCAGAAAATGACTTACTAAATCTTACTTTCTCATGCATTTAGAGTCTACGAGCATGTCACATGAGGGAAGGATAGTTTGTACTACAGTGGCTGTAATTTGGAAGTTATTTAAGATTAGGAATAATATAAGGTAATAATTCTGCCAGAGTTCCCTGCCAAAGATTTTGTCTTATCTCATTCTCATTACCCACCTGCAGCTCATGTCATATTTTCCTGAGTTTTCTTGTATTCCTGTTATTCCCTGTCAATATCCTGTATCTTCTGCCGCCTCCTAGCTACAGAAATGATAGCAGCAATGGCAGTAAAAATCCTTGAGCAGAAGAAATTCTTCCCTATGAGCACTTGGAGTAACATCCAGATAAAAGCTGGAGTGGATGCCCCCTGGGGTATGTTTTTTTAACAGCCTGGGGCAGATGGTTGCTCAGTTATTCAAATTCCAATTTTCCTCCTACCCTGCGTAGTTCCAGGATATTCTTTGTTCAGAAAGTCTTGCTGAGCACTGCCTTCCAAACCTTTCTGACTACAGATTTTGCAATAATTGAAAAGCAGCGTACAGTGTAGGTGATAGCCAAAACTGCAGGTGATGCTTCCGAAGGCCTCGTTTACAGAGTCAGGATGAGGATTTCCATAAGGCAACTTTGCAAGTTCACCTTTTCCTTTTCTAATTAACCCATTCTTGCATTATACTTTGCATGGGGATTAATCACCTGTTTTACTGATAATTTTTGATAAGCTTCTTATGTTGATTAGAAATAAAAGGTGATGGTAGTCAAGGGAAGCTTCAAAGTGGCAATGATTTTGCTTTGTGAATCTCCATTTTGAAAGCCATGTAGGTAACGCTTGAACTTAGTAAACGCAGAAGCTATAAAACCTTCATTGGTCCTTCTAACACTTTACAATGTAACTTCACCTACTACTGTGCTCTTTGCAAGAAATTATATTGATGGTATAAGTAGAAAACATAGGGGACTTTAAAAGAGTACTTACCTTTACTTATTTACAGGTTCAGAATGATGCTCAAGTGCATTTCTATAGAATAATTATAGCATAACCTACATTGAAGGAAATCTTTAGAGGTCATCTTGCCCTGACCCGGCTGAAAGCAGGGCTAATTTAACACTAGAGCAGGTTGAACAGAGTCATTTCCAGTCAAGCTTTGAAAACCTCCAAGGATGGATATACCCAGACTCTCTGGTCAATCTGTTCCTGCATTGAACCATCTTTACTGTGAATTTTTTCCTTGTGTCCAATTGAAATTTCCCTGCAACTCGTGACTATCACCTCTTGTCTTTTCATTGTGTATTTCTAGGAAGAATCTGACTCTCCATATCCTCCCATTTAGGGAGCTGAGGATAACAATTAGATCTCCCTTAACCTTCTCTTCTCCAATCTAAGCAAACCCAGCTGCCCCAGTCTTTCCTGCGTCATGTGCTCCAATCTCTAGTCCTCTTGGTGGTCCTCACAACTTTATCACAAGTGATACAATAAATAAGTAATGCAAGCCAAATTTTTTTTTGCAATTCACCTGGGTAATATGAAGAATTTCCTTATTCCAGTTGGATTAAAATAAAGTGGCAATTGTTTTTGTAGTGCTTTCGTGCAAACTTGAGTAGAAATTAACACAAATAATGAAACTGGGCATGGAAATACAAGGGCAGGAGGGAGCAGGAGCATCACTGTGTCCCACTAGCCTTTAAGTCCTGCTCCCCTGCACTATCCCTGAGAAGCCATGAACCTAATACCCCAAAGCAGAGCCAGTGGGATTCAGTCCCTTGTAAAGGCAGCATCCAGCCCCACAGGAGGCTGCAGGCTGGGCTGTCCTAAAACTAATGGAAATCACTTACTGGACTTACTCTAAGTCAGATCTGCACAAGTTGCTAGTAGTCTCCAGAAAAGAGCCTTATTTAATACACTGGGCCTGATTCATCACTCTGTTACAGTGGTTTATGAGAGTGGAGAAACACATTCATTGCTTTCAAAAACTTGGAAGCATTGGTAGAACTTCTCTCAATTCATAAGCTTTAATATACATTTTGTACATTTTAGGATAAAAATCTACTTCTAAATTTAAGAAAGGAATAACACCCAATAATCATAATGAAGGGAGGAATAGCAAAATGTTCACTGTATTATTGTATTATGAAAATAATAATTTTTCTGAATATGTTGTTTAGCAAGAAAAAGAAAACTTGTAACATTACTAATTAACATTTTTGGCTTGAGGTTAAGATAGCCTGACACTTTTTGCCAGGTTAAGGTATGAATGTAATTGAAAATCAAGATTTCAATACATTAATTTCTGGAATATTTCATTTCTGGAGGGTTTTTTTTTACTGCCTGTTATAATGTTCAAAATCCAGTGCCCCTTTTTTTATCCAGATTTTCTTTGTTTGCTTTCCCCTCACCTTCTTCATTCCTTTTATCTTCTCATCCAACTTGCAAGTAGAAAGAAGAGAGAGAAGGGGGAAAGGGTATAGAGGATAAGTTAAAAACAGTACATCCACTTTAATTTTCTATACAGGTATAAAAATATTCTGCAAACATTTTCAATTTCTTTTTTGAAAACATTTCAACCAGCTCTAGCAATTTAGCTGGAAATTGCCTGAGGCCATTCTGTCATGAACAGGAAGATAGATAGCCTCATATCATTCACATTTCCCTAGGTATGATGTTTGGCAAATAAAAGGAAAATTGTGGCAGATGAAAGTGACATGTCCTTTCCCAATTCTAATTGTCATTTATTAGCTGGAACAGAACTGCTTGATTGTTTTTCTTTTCTTTTCTTTTTTTTTTTTTCCTGATCTTTCCCTCTTTTTAAAAAGAATAAAAACAATTGGGCTGGAAACCCTCTTACAATCTCATAAAATGCCTCTACATTATACTGCACATTTCCTCCTGCATTCTATCTGTTGTTATAATAGATTTCTTATAGGAAAGCTTTGAGATATGTAAATTATGATTTCAGGATAAGCACTCTTGCTCTTGAAAGGGAGTGTATTTAAGAAGGACTCATATCATGATTCCTGAGACCTATTTCTAATCCTGTCAATGTCTCATTTTATGACCTTGGGCAAAACTTCTCGCTGACCTTCAGGCTATTAATCTGTTATATAAGAACAGAGATCCAAGATACTTTGAGGGCCTTATGAAGCTTAGTCAATATCTGTACACTTCTCTGAGATGCTCAAAGGAAATGTGTTACCAAAATGGAAAATTTCTCCAGGTGTACATATACTCTATCAACAAAAACCTTCTGTAAGCCTTATCCTAAGGCAGAGAGTAGAGATAATTTGCTACATATCTTGTTTAATTTACTGTTCTTTGCTTACTACCAACTGCATGCATGAGTAGAGACAATCACTGCCCATTTTTTCCCATTCATTTGCTTTTGTAAGCAAATACAAACAGTAAAGAAAGCATGGTCTGACATTGACTTTCAGGGCACTGGGCTGCCCACTTCACCAAAGATGGGATTTGCTGGTTGTTTGCTGAGCTGCTGTCAACCCAATATAGTGATTTGTCTTCTCTCTTACTGGTTTTGTACAAGACAATGTGAGGAAAAAAACCCCTTCAAACTAGGATGCCCTCACTATGGGCAGGAGCCCACTGGGAGTGCAAGGTGTAAAGGAGAGATGAAGAAATAGGAGAAAGGCATCCAACTGAAGGATGTTTTATGCCATGAGTGCTTTACTAGTCATAATGAACCACTACTATCTAGGTCAGTGGGGTAACCAAAGACAAGCATTATTCAATCCTTCTCCTTTGCTAATCCTCGCAATACGCGTGTATACAATGGTTTATAGGTGTTCATCACTAATGGAATTTTTTTAAGCTTTTAAAATATGACATTCCATTGATACTGGTGTTGAAGATACATTAAAAGGATATATTTGTTTATTGTTAAATTTCATATGTGTTATAGTTTAGCCCCACTCAGGACCAAGCTACGCAGCCTCTCACTCACTCTCCCCACACTTTGAGGCAATGGGGGAGAGATAATATAACAAAAAGCCTGAGATTTGAGATAAGGACAGGAAGAGATCATTCAAGTTACCGTTAAGGGCAAAACAGACTCAACTTGGGGAAAATTATTTCAATTTATTAAGAATAAAACCAAAGCAGGATAATGAGAGAGAACAAAGACAACTTCCCCCCACCCCTCCCTCTTCCTGGGCTCAGTTTAATTTCAGATTATCTCTACCTCCTTCCCAACCTCCCCTGAGTCTCACAGGGGGGAATAGGGAATGGGGGTTGCAGTCAATTCCTCATGTCTTGTCTTCTGCTCCTTCTTTCTCCTCGTTGGAAGAACTCCTCACATTCCTCCCATGCTCCAGTGTGAGGTCTCTCCCATGGGCTACAGTCCTTCATGAACTGCTCCAGCGCAGGTCCTTTTCTACAGGGTGCAGTCCTTCAGGAACCAGCTGCCACAGCGGGCCCTCCATGGGCCACAGCCTCCTTCAGGCATTCACCTGCCCCAGCGTGGGGTCCTCCATGGGCTGCAGGTGGATCTCTGCCCCTCCCTGGGCTGCAGGGGGACAACCTGCTCCACCATGGTCGTCACCACAGGCTGCAGGGGAATCTTGTCAGGAGGGACTTTATTCCTCCCCCTCCTTCTTCACTGACCTTGGTGTCTGCAGCTGTTCCTCTCACAAGAAATTCTTCCCAATCAGGCTCAGTCAGACGTGTCTCAGGTTCTCTTCACAGCTCTGCTCTTCCCTTCTCTCTGTGCGGCTGGGCTGAGTGCCTGGCGGGAGGCCAGAGGGCGAGGGCTGCAAGGCCCACAAGGCTCACACCTCCCCCTCTCTGCCCCCCCTTCAACCTCTTCATTCCTTTTTTTTTTTTAATTTTTCCCCTACTTAAATACATTATCACAGAGGTATTACTGCTGTCACCAATTGACTCAGCCCTGGCCAGCTGCCGGTCTGCCACAGACCTGCGCAAGTCCACCAGAGAAAGGGGAAGCCTCTGCTACACAAACCCAAAACAATATGACAGTGCTGTTACTTGAAAAAATATTTGGAAGTCACACACACAAACAGACACATAGATGTTTACATCTGTGTTTATATTTCTCTGTTTTATCCCATCTCGGGCATTAAGTTTACCAATATGCTAACCCTGGTCACAAGAAAACAAATTCATTTTGGATAAAATTGTTAGATAACAGTTTAGCTTGAAGGGCATTTTCCACATGTGCAATGCTCATAATTCACCATAATTAACTGGAAAGCCTATGATTTTCTTGAATTTTGCATAGGTTTGCAGCATTTACAGAAAATAGACAATTCCTAGCTCAGGGCTTTCATAGCTTTCTCTGATTATGTCAATGTGACAAAACAGCTTACTAAAATACGCCTTGAAGGGCATAGAATATGTATATATTGATCAACAGGTATTAATCTCCTGGCAGAAGTTTGTAGTTACATGATTAGATCCTATGCTAGATGCCAAATGTAGATAGTTTTCCTTATTTCTTACAAATGCTCCAAAATTTACCGAATTAAACTAAATGTACAAGTGCTAAACTCCACAAATTACTGCCATCTACTGCTATATTTCTTCGGGAAACATTACTGAGGTATAGTTTACAACAGTCGGCATTTGCCAAGAAAGGGAGCCGAGGTGGAGGTCACCTTCTGATGTAGGTGAATTTTCTGCTCTCTTTATCAAAGTGTCCACCTGCAAACATGAGTGGCACTGACAGGGATGATTGCTGAGCTTTTTGCAGAGGGTATCCCAGATCATGCCCATGCTGTTTTACAGCCTGCTTCCTTTGAAAATCTTGTTTTGCATCTGCAAGCCACAAAAACTTCTTCCACTTGTTCACACTGTCAGCCTTCATTCTCCTCCAGACATGGAAAGTGCACTTATCTATGTTTTCTAACTACATGATCGTATAGGGTCATAAATTCTTTTCTTTGGGATTAACACTCCTGTTCTAGTCCCCTAGATTGTCAGGAATTTTACTTATTTGGATTAACACTATCTGACCTTCTTCAGCATCAGTCAAGAGCACTTGCCTCATAATTTGCCCTTGTTGCCACCTGTCCCTTCAGTTGCCAAGTTACATAGCTTCTCCAGGTAAAACAGCTTACAGAAAAAAAATCATTTTGGAAAACAGAAATGCAAAAGGAGCAAAAAATCTTCTCCTGAAACACTGATCTAAGTTACCTGTTACAGGCAAAGACTGACATTTATATCAAAGAATGTAGATTAAATAATGACAAAGTTTTAGTTTATATAGCCAAGCTACGAACAGAAAAAATTCGAAGTATGGCAACCTGATGTTTACATTTTCTTCTGCCTTTTTTTTTTCAATGATGCTGAAAGATTATTTCAAATCTAAAATATTTCATTTCAATAATGTAAGGATTTATGTGATATGCTCCCATGCTGGTTCATCTCTTAGCAAACCCTCCACATCAATGGTACAATGTACACAGCTTTTAACTGAATGGTGATTTCAACTGCTAATCTCATTATCACACACATCTTACCCCTTTCAGTAATTCAGGCTATGTTTTGTTGAGTTTATAATACACTTCATGTAAATGCTTTATTATTTATCCAACAGACCTGAAGCCAGGAGAACTCAAATGGGAGGGTTTTGGAAAGATGAAGAGATAAGGCAAAAATATATAAATGGAAGATCTAGGGGTTTGTCCAAGGAAAATATCAATTGCTCTGCACAAATTCTTTTATCTTAAAGATTACAAGGCAATTCAAGTCTTTACTTCAGTTTTACTCACAGCACAATAATTACTGCTATCTCCTTGAAGTGAAGAACTACTTCCTTCCCTTTCTTTCTGAGGGTCACATTGGAGTGACCTGTGTAAATCACACATTTCCTTCATCTCTGCATCCTCTGCAGAGGCACAGTGAGTGGAAAAGATGCAAGAAAACCAGAAAGCAGGGAGGCTTCTGGCAGAGGCATGTGCAAATGAACAAGAAGAAAGGCAATGAATGGCGAGAGAGAAGAAAGAAAAGTAGATGAGAGGGGCCGTTAGGCCAAATAACAAGACTTGTGGTACCTGGCAAGTTGCTACAAGATGACAGTGTTGCCATTTATAAACAGGATCTTTGATGTGGGATATGCAAAAGCTGGAACTCCCACCCCAGTACATCTCCAAAAGATCGCTATTTTTCTTAACCCACTATGGACATGTTTAATCTGCTCCCCATAGCACACCCAAGCAGTTCATCTCAGTGGCCCCCATTGCCATCTGCTCTGAACACCCTCTCTCATGTCTTTTCTGTCATCTGAAGTCTCTTCACATGATAGGGAAACTTGAGATGATAGGTGCATGGGCAGAGTCAAGTGCTCTCAAGTACACTCCATAAGAACGGAGATGGCCTTGATGTCACTAATCACAGAAGGACATGTGTAGTGGGGTTCTAGAGATGATGGGAACATTTCCTGGCCTGAAACAAAATCCTACACAACAGAAAAACACCCACTGAATGCAGGTTTGTAAAAGAAAGAGATTGTTACAGGCCATGGACCTTACTGAAGGGCAAGGAGCAATGAGTTGCTCAGACTAGTAAATCGTATAGACCACGTTTGAGTGTACGTATTTGGTAGTTATTACATTTTTTCCTCTCTCCTTACATATAGCACGATATCTTATCTCATGAGACAAGGGACCTACTTAACTACGTAAGCCCAAATCTTCTATCTGAATCCTAACTAGCTCTTTGTACCTTATGACAAGGAGTTCCAAAACTTCATTAAGCATTATATTTAAAAAGCAAGTCAACAACTTTCTTGCATTGTCTCTGATTTCCAGCTTCTCAATTTCATGACACTTTCCTTTATTTCTGTTTTATGAGACAGCCTTAATGGAATTTTCCAGACAAATTTCTCTATGTTGCTACTTATTTTGGACATTTTATCCAGTATTTTCCATAAGGCAATATTGAAGGGAAATTTGAAGCTCTTGCTTTTTATACTGCATTTGAAATAGACTATTTCCATCATTCTTTTTAATGAAATAGCAGTCAGGATATTTTTTTAACACTTCCACTGTACAGCCAGCTTTATTCTCCAAAAGTCTTTACTCGTAATTCCTACTGAGCCCTTCCTGATTTTGGATGACAAGTACAAGGCACAGCCCTGGAGATATAAATGACCCTCTGAAATTACTCATTTTATTTTCAGTCTCATTTACTACTGAGCTGATCTTTGCTTTCCTATGTGTCTGTGGAGGAAGATGGAGTTGCTTAAGCAATGCTTATTGCAGTAGAGGGGCTTTACAGTAAAAGCTATTGCCTGTGGACTGCCAACACCAGCACTTTCTGGGTAACAGAAGATGGAGGAGCAAATTCTGTTTGTTTAATGACTCAACTTCTGGAGCCAACCGGACTTCAAAACTTTTTGATATTCAAATATTACATCGTAAATTGCAATATGTGTATGTACTTCTAAAGGATTGGTGACTAGGCATATCCTTGAAACGATGAAGTTATGATACTCTTTCCCTTTTGAGGTATTAAGCCTTTTAAGTTTTGTTTTTCCTACCATTTCAAAGCCATTCAGAAGTATCCATCTAATGCAGTCACAGAAGTGTCACTCTCCTTCCTTTTTTCCTTTTGAGTTTAAAGGAGGCTGGACTTTAACTTCCTTAGTTCTCTAGAAAGCTAGAGAAGGAATGATGTCCTATATATGAGATCAAACAAATTGAGTGGGATACTATTTCCTGTGGAAAGCTTTAGTTCTGCTGGAATTTTTATTACTTTTGAGAGGTATTTGTAACCCTTCCCCTTCTTTCCATTAAAATTCATATAACCTTTTTGCCCACACATGCAGTGACAGATATGACTTTTAAATCAGCAA
Organism: Tetrax tetrax; assembly: GCA_009806455.1. Classification (NCBI taxonomy): domain Eukaryota; kingdom Metazoa; phylum Chordata; class Aves; order Otidiformes; family Otididae; genus Tetrax; species Tetrax tetrax. The sequence goes on along the minus strand of WHYT01017721.1, from coordinate 405,968 downwards.
ACCAGTTACCTATTAGCCCCGTAATCAGGGAGAGGCTGTCACAGCAGAAGCAGCATTCCACCACTGGAGCCTAGCAGAGGAAAAGGCCCTTGTACTCAGATCATAGGCCAGAGAGTTGCCGGTGAATACCCATGTGTTTGCCCAACATCTGAATTAAATTACACTCCTGTAAGAGGTGCCCAGAGAGAGAGGTATCTCATTAATTATAGATGCAAATTGGCATCCAGCAACATCTTATGTGGTTCTGTATTGCAAACCATGGTTTCCTGATGCTGTCAGCAGCTTTTCAGTTCAGCACAGCAGCAATCTAATTAAAATGGCCATCAAAGCAGAGCTGAACTGCATTAAGTGGTTCTCACTAATGTCATATTTAATTTAGTGGTTCAGTGTTGAAGATGTTCATTACTGTCCTTTACTAGGTTTTGAACTTCTGGACAACAAGTTTTATAAATGATATTTACATCTCAAGAAATATAAACATATGGTTTACATATCTGATAGCTCTTCTGTCTTCTCACTCCCCACTTGATATGTTGTAGCTGCGTTGCCAGCTACTTCTTATTTGCTTCTTCGGAATATCCGAGATTTGAATGGGTTGGGGAGTTGCAACAATGGGGAATGGCATGAGTTTTTGTTGTTGTTTGTTCTCTCTGCCCTTCACACCAGTTTTGGTTTTTTGTTTTTTGGTTTTTTTTTTTGTCTAATTGCACAAATCAGTCCAGTCTCTTCCATTTCATAGACACAATGGAATGGCTGAACCTTCCCATTGACCAGCAGTGTTCTGGCTGCTGTGCACTGAAATTAAGAAATTGAGGGTGAATTGCAATCTTTGATAGAAATAGCCTGCTATTTCTAGAGGTCAGATCATAGAATCACAGAATAGTTTGGGTTGGAAGGAACCTTTAAAGGCCATCTAGTTCAACCCCCGTGCAAGGAGCAGGGACATCTCCAACCAGATCAGGTTGCTCAGGGCCCTGTCCAACCTGGTCTCGGACGTTTCCAGGGATGGGGCATCCACCACCTCTCTGGGCAACCTGTGCCAGTGTTCCACCACCCTCAGTGTAAAAAATATTTTCCTTATGTCCAGTCTGAATCTACCTCTCTCTATTTTAAAGTCATTAACCATCACCCTATCACAACAATCCCTGCTAAACAGTTTCTCCCCGTCTTTCCTGTAGACCCCCTTTAGGTACTGAAAGGCTGCTATAAGGTCTCCCCAGAGCCTTCTCTTCTCCAGGCAGAACAGCTCCAACTCTCTCAGCCTGTCCTCATATGAGAGATGTTCCAGCCCTCTAATCATCTTAGTGGCCCTCCTCTGGACCCTCTCCAGTAGGTCTACGTCCTTATGTTGGGGGCTCCAGAGCTGGACACGGTACTCCAGGTGGGGTCTCACAAGAACAGAGCAGAGGGATAATCACCTCCCTCGATCTGCTGGCCACACTTCTTTGGATGCAGCCCAGGATGCTGCTGGCTTTCTGGGCTGCAAGCACGCATTGCTGGCTCACATTAAGCTTGTCGTCTACCAGCACGGCCAAGTCCTTCTCCTCAGGGCTGCTCTCAATCCATTCTCCTCCCAGCCTGTATTTGTGCTTGGGATTGCCTGGACCCAGGTGCAGGATCTTGCACTTGGCCTGGTTGAACTTCATGAAGTTCTTATGGGCCCACCTCTCCAGCCTGCTAAGGTCCCTCTGGATCTCATCCTCCCCTCCAGACTGTTGACCACACCGCACAGCTTGGTGTCGTCAGTAAACTTGCTGAGGGTGCACTCTATCCCACTGTCCATGTCCCCGACAAAGATGTTGAACAGGGCCGAGCCCAGTACTGACCCCTGAAGAATGGCACTCATCACTGGTCTCCACTTGGCCGTTTAACTGTTGACAACAACTCTTGGAGTGTGGCCATTCAGCCAATTCCTTATCCACCAGGTGGTCCGTCCGTCAAATCTGTGTCTCTCTAGTTTAGAGACAAGGATGCCATGGGGGATAGTGTCAAATGCCTTGCACAAGTCCAGGTAGATGACGTCAGTTGGTCATCCCTTGTCTAACAATGCTGTAACCCCATCACAGAAGGCTACCAACTGGTCAGGCACAGTTTGCCCTTAGTGAAGTCATGTTGGCTGTCACCAATCACCTCCTTATATTCCGTGTGCCTTAGCATGGTTTCCAGGAGAATCTGCTCGATGACCTTTCCAGGCACACAGGTGAGACTGACTGGCCTGTAGTTCCCTGGGTCTTCTTTGTTTCCCTTTTAAAAAATGGGGGTTATGTTACCCACTTTTCCAGTCATCAGGAACCTCAGCAGACTGCCATGACTTCTCAAATATTATGAACAGTGGCTTGGCAACTTAATCTGCCAGTTCCCTCAGGACCCACAGATGTGTCTTGTAAGGTCCCATGGACTTGTGCACCTTCAGTTCCTTAGATGGTCCCAAACCTGCTCTTGTGCTACACATGACACTTGGCAGAATTAATTTACTGTCCTCAGAGATGTTCCTTCTTGTGGAATAGTCAGGAATGAAAATGAAACTTGTCACTAAAACGCCCACACACAAAAAGAAGGAGAAAAAAAAAAAGGTGTTCTAAAAGGGTATTGTTAGCTTTTTTTTTCTCTTTTACAGATAATTGTGTTTTTATTTTAAAGCTTAGATAACAGTTTTCTGAAATAGAATGGAGGAAAACATGAATCTAGATAAGAAAAAACTATTTTACTAAAATTCATCCAAACCACAATTTTATAATATCAGTGTATATGTCACCAATGTCTACATTGCCTTATTATAAAATAACATCTTCCAAGGAACACATGGAAACTCTTTACATTACTGATCCTAGTGTGACAAGAAGTCACACATTTTTTGTGTGACAAAATTAGAAAAACACTTCTGCTGAATACTTTCAGTGAAGTCACTATGAAAAATTCAACGTTCTGTAGAATGGAAATATCTTTGGTGATCCAGGAAAGATATCAAATGATGTATCAGAATTGCAGCCAAGGAAAAATTGATGACTTCCAACAGAATTCCCAGAAACATTTTTTCATTGACTATGAAAATTACTTTTTTCTTTCACATGTCTAAGTTTAGCTCCCCCCTAAACAAGAGTATTGATTAAATTAACACCAGAAAGATTTCAATAAGTTGGAGGAATTCCAATTTTGTAGAGGAGCAATGAAGAGTTATTTTATAGTGGCATGATAAGAGACTTCAATATAATCACTGTCCTGGTTCTGGCCAGGATAGAGCTGACCTGGGAGAGGAACTGGAGCCAATGGTACAGTGGGACATGGGGACACAGCTGGGATAGGTTACTAATTAGTCAACAGCTGGGAGAGTTTACCCAAATAGGCCAAAGAGCTGTTGCATCCCATATAACATCATGCTCAGTATATAAGTGAGGAGGTAGATAAAGGTACATCTTTCTCTTCTTCTGCTACTCAAGAGGAAGCTGAGCATTGGGATCCATTGTAAGTTTGATTGTTTTCCATCTCTGTTTTCTTTTTTTTCCTGTTGTTTTCTTAATTTATTTTTTTTTTTTAATCTCAACCATGAGTTTTGCTTTCTTTTCTTTGCCAGCTCTCTTCCCTGTCCTGCTAGAGGGTGGAGGGAGTGAGAGACTGCACATGCACAGCTTGGTCCTGAGTGAGGCTAAACTACAACACAAAACACAAAGAAGTTGGTTACTAGAAGGGAATAAGACTAAGTATTTAAAGAGTGTAAATGCTGTACAACAGGAAGAAAGTCAAGTGATTAAAATGATGCCTGTCTAAAATGAATGGGGTGAAACTCAGCAAAGACTCAGGTGAATGTTAGAATGTAGTATTTTACACTTTCAGGATATTAGAATGTCAGAATCTGTTACTACAGAAAAATCACCTGGAGCAAGTCTCATCTCCTTACTTGAAAGAGGATTGGAAAAAAAAAATCACCCATGATTTTTAAAAACAACATATGTATTTCTGAAAGCAAGGGAGTCTTTAATTTTGAGTAAATAATTTTTTTTTTTTTTTGTCATAGGTGGGATTATATGGGATTAGTAGTTCACTGAGCCTGTTTACTAATAGAAACAGAGACGTGCTTAACTCAAATGAATTAGTTCACGGTAATCTACTAGTACAGCAAGTCAGCCTTGTAATAAGCATAGCTTGTCTTTCCAGAACATTAAGCTTAGACGTGAACAACCCTTGGATATTTTGTCTGTATCTATATCTGCAATTGAAAAAGGAAGATTCCTAGAGGCTGTAATTCAATCATCTGTACTATAAAATTGTTACAATGGTACCTAATGTGCTTTAGGATCAAAGCCCAAACATTGCTCCTGCTTCAGGTTTTTTTTTTTTTTTTTTTTTTTTTTTTTTTTTTTTTTTTTTGGGCAGAATCTGTAGTTACTACAACCCTGAAATTTTCCATGGGAGTCTATCATTTCAGCTGAACCATTCACAAATATTTTGCTAGCAAAGTGAAAATGGTTGCTTTCTGGTTGAATTGATCTTAACAGAAGTGTTTTGTTTTTCATTTAAGCTGTTTCAATTAGCTTAGGTTAGAAAAAAGGGAGGTATTTTCATTTCCTGTGTGAACTATATTCTTTGCAGCTCTTGGGAACTTTCTGTCAGAATTCTGTGGTCAAATAAAGGATAAATCAAAGGTGATTTTTCTCTTCATCTGATTTGATTCTCCTCTGGAAACATTCAAGGCCAGGTTGGACAGGGCTCTGAGGAACCTGATCTGGTTGGAGATGTCCCTGCTCACTGCAGGGGGATTGGACTAGATGACCTTTAAAGGTTCCTTCCAACCCAAACCATTCTATGATTCTGTGTACGGACTTTTTTTCCTTGACAAAGACAGTGGTTTTTTCTATGAACTCATTGATTAATCCTGAAGAGTGACTTTCTCTTCAAAGTACAATGGCTTCACCTAAGATTACCTTGAGAAACAATTATTTTAGGCTCCCTACAAAGATATCCTTCCACTGCCAATGTCAGTGTGATGTAGTTGCCTTGGAGAAATACTAAGTACACAGACTGCCTAGATTATTAAAATATAATGTACTGGTTTCCATTTGTTTAGTAGTACTTTTGCCTTATTTGCAATTTGAGAATTTTAACTGTAGTAGGAAAAGAAACATACAATCTCCTGTGTGCATTCACAAACAACTTCAGTTGTTTGTACTTCAGAAAGAGAAGTGAAAGTGGGGCTCTTTTCTTCACAGTTTGTTTGCTTTTTTTCTTTTTTTAAACTTGTCAATTTTGGATATGTTTGTCAAATATGTACATTCTGTGGAATTTGCTAAAACATCAGTTTTCAGGTGACAGTGTGCTTTTATGGTTTTCTGTATGTGTTTTCCTATCCTTTGGGGGCAGGTGGGCACGATATACTCTGTGGCTTCAGAGAAATTACCAGGTTTTTGTTAGCTGTAGAGAAAGAAGTGGTCCCTAATGGTGTCCTATTCTAACAGATCTGCCAGGGAAGTCATGTTTTTTACCTCAGGATACATGGTCTGAATTGGATGGCATCTAGAAACAGATGGGAAGTAGAATTAAATTATGCTTAGTGATTATCCTGTTGCAGAAGCACTTTCAGCACATTTTGGGGTAATCCTGTTACTTCTGCTTCTTATTCTAGAGGCAGTGAATATATAGTGCTGCACTTGAACCACGATCAAATCCTGCCCCCCAGGGATTACATTTCTCACTGCAGGTAAACAGGCAGCCAGGATTAGCCAATGAGTGCAACAAGACTCTGAAGTGCCAATGATTCACTTTTCTGATGGCTTTTTTTTTCTGTAGGTAATACTAGCACAAAATCAAGTTCCAGTTTATCACTACCTACCAACACCCTATTTAGCCTCCCTTAGCTCAGTATGAGACAGCTGTTCCACTAGGTGATTAATTCCATGCTCTTAATATAATTTTATTAAAGACAAGAGTCCTTGAATCCAGTGCTGCCTTCATTGATAAATCTGACACCCCTCTGCCCTTTGACTTTCTTAGACATATTACTGAGGTAAGTGTAGCAGATGTACTAAAAGATACAGCAAGCTTTCCTTTTTGAGATAGGAAACTAAGCATTGAGTTTAAATCTGCTGAAATGTGTCTAGGTATACACTGAGGGGAAAACAGCTGAAATATTTGAAGTGTTATGTTGTTATAACATAACAAAGAACTAAGTGAGAGCATTTGGAATATTCTGACATATGAGCTGAAGCTATTAGGCTCTAGCAGAGTCCAGGGCAGTGCAAGTCCACTTACCCCTGTTGATGCTTACAAGGATTATCTTGCACTGCTTCTTACAATTCTTCTCTAAGGAGTTCCAGATAGTTTCTAAACACAGACAAATAAACACTCCTAAAGGAATAGATCTTTGTACTGTAGCCATACATATAATCTAAATATTTTCTTTACTTATGCTGTAGCAAGTCTCACAGAAATCGGTCTCTGGAAAGAGCTCTTGTAGCCAGCAGCCCTCACAGCCCATGTTGGTGGCAGGGGATGTTGGGCTCCCAAGTGTGACAGTAAGTGTGCATTACCTGCTTCTCTGCAGTAACAGTTTCATAGATTGTTAAATCTGGCACTGTATGCTTATGTTTGCCTTCTGTGGTTGAATGATTTTGAGGCAGGATTCAGGTAGCCTGATACTCAACTGATACAATGCTTAGCTCTCCTGAGCCTTTTTCTTTCCAGAAATGAGGCAAGAGAAGTGATTGCAGCCAATCTCATTGAACTGCCACTTAGAAAAAGTATGCACTTAAATTATGATACTTCTTTATCAGACTCATTTCTTTTATTGGCCTACCTAATTAACCTCACATTGCTGAGTCAAGATTTTTACCACAACTCTATCCAGTTACTTCAGACACTGTCCCGTGGCTGTGATGTAATTAAGCACTAAGGCTCAAATCGCTAGCATCAGTACACTGGTGGACCATGTTCTGGATGGCATGAAACCCAATAATGCACTTCCAGATAGAGTTTATTAATAGCACGTGAATGGAAAATGGCTTCTGGAGACTCATTTTCCCTGTGAACACAATTAGTTGAACAAAATGCTTACAGATAATTCAATGCTGATGTCACAAACATATTGTGACATTCAATATTCATTCAGTCAACACATTCAATGCATATATCACAAAATAAAAGCTGACTGTTCAGGTAGCTCAGATGTTTGCATGCCACCAATACATGTGCTGGAAACTGGTGTATGTGAGTGATGCTCACTGAAACCGCTACCATCAGTTTCCTTCAGGTGGTGAACACCCAAGCCCATAAGTTTTTGTCCCATGGAGCTCCTCACATCACCAGGTTACACCCAGCACCCACAGAGTTATCCTTGGTAGTTTCGATAGCCTAAAGCTACTTGAAAAGGGAGTAATTATCTGTAATGAGATACTGTTCTTCTCAAAGTAATTATGGGATATCATACTAATATATGAAAGTTTTAACAAATATCTCCCATAGAACTAAAATTCCCATCCTACTGGGTTTATGCACTGCTGGAAAATTGTCTATAATTTTACATCTTTCTTCTATAATTATTATAATTACTAATTATTTCTTGTTGTATGATTATGAAACTATTTTCCTTTTGATTTGAAATAAATATGATTATTTACATCATTCCTCATTGTCCCATATGGTAAAATATTATTCTTCCTTAATAAAGGAAGACATCAGAAACTTCTGGGATATCCCTTTGATTTAAGGGACAATTCTCAGAGGGATTTTCTTTTGTTTGTTTTGACTGCTGTAAAAATACCTGTAAACTCTTCTTACTCTGGAGAATAATATTCAAAACCAATGGTCTGTTGTAGTGAGGAGAAGAGATTGAACAAGAACAGAAGGCAATTTCCTGCAAGCAGGCACCCTAGAATGGTAGTACAGGCTGATAACAAGGAAAAGGTTGAGGTTTGGATTTGCTGTTAGTTTTTCCTTTGCTGCATGGAAATAAACATTGGGGAACAATTTTGGAAACATCCCAAGTTATTCCTGAACCTCAGCTTAACTGTGTTGTGCATTTAAGTCTCTTGTAGACAACTGATTATGATATTTTTTGATCTTAAAAGGTTCCAGATATATCTGACTGGATTAAAAAAAAAAAAAATTGTCACTTTTGATCTCCTGAGAAACTTATTCTCACAAGGTATCTTCAAAGTATGTGAAACACACTGGTAGAACTGCAGTCCCTCTGCAACCAGCAGCAGCCAAGGCTATCTTACCAAACACAACCAGGAAGAAGGGAAACAGCCACTTTCAACCCCCCACTGGCATGTAACAGGATAGTAATACTTTCTGTGGGAAATATGAGTCTGAAGTTCATTTCCTGGATCTACCTGGAGTGTCTCATGGCCTCTTGCTCCAGAGCAGGACTAGCCGAACTGGTTGAAGCTGGGTCATTCTTGTTGCTAGGCTGGAAACTTCACGGCTTGGAGCTTAGAGGAGAAGCCTGCAGGACAGGAGTTTCCACTAACCTTAATGGCTGTGTCTGTCACAAGAAGAAGACAGAAGTCTTGCTCTCTGCCCTTCTCCCATGACCAGAAGAATACTGGGAGACAAAGGCATCCACTGAACCTTGATAAAATATGGTTAACTTCAAGAAAGGTAATTCAAGGGGTAATATTTATAAGGTCAATGTCTCTTCCATGAGTATCTTGTCTTACACTAAGAAGTACCAGTAACAGGAAAAAATAGTTCATAAGTAGCACAGAAAGTTGAACTACTAAGAATGAGAATAGAGACAGAATTGAAATAACTTCAAGAGAGCTACCTAGCATTATTAAGAAAAATATTTAATGGAGAATTTTGTAGCCAGTAATTAATTTGCTGGAGAACTGAGGGTTTTCATGAGTGAAATAGGTCAGATTAAGCTAGCTCTTGAATAAATTCTATTAAATTTGTATGTATTCTGCTTCTTAAACTACTAGTTTAAGGTGCAAGGAAGAATGTTAAATAACATGGTCAGAATAACATTTACATTATGATTAAATACAGCAAAGTTGGAAATTATGCACAGAGTTTGAGAACTGACAATTCTCAGAGCAGTCAACACAATTTAGTTTATGAATTAGTTGTTTGCAACAATGGCTTAAGTTGAAGACATTTGTAATGGAGAATGTGGTGGAGGGAACAGAAAGAAATGCTTCACAGGGTGGGAAGAGGAGATGGAAAAGTGGAGTAAGGCAACAGGACAGAATGCAAGAGGAAAGGCAAGAAAAATAGGGACTAGCAGAGCTGAGGAAAAAAATGGCCCTAAGTAGGTAAATATGGGTATTTGTAGTAGTCTGTAGGTCTGCATATGAAAATACATTGACATTGAGATCATATGGTATTTACCAGCCATTTCAGGATTGCTGTAATGCTGTTCAGAATTCCTCTCTGTGCCAGGCAGCTATTGCCCCACGTAAGTGGCACACTGGAGAGTGATGCAAGGGGAACCTCACAGATATGTACCACCTTGGTGGTGTAGAATGAAAGGGGAGCTACCCACAAAGGTGATGGAAATGTTTCCCCTGAAAATCTTCTATTAGGTGACTACAGCCCCCATATACGGGTGGTGGTGCAGCTCCAGTAATAAAGGCTGTAAAATATCTCCCTGGTTTATACAAAAGGAGGAAAAATACGCTTTGCTTATTTAATCTTCCCAGTGTATCTCAAATCCTGAGGTAGGTGCTTGAAGCCTTTATTGATTCTGCAACAGAAGTGAACTTGCCACAATGACATGCAGACAGCTGCAAGCAGGTGGGTGTGTTGCTGTTTTCATAATGCATAAAATGGTCTAGAGAGCTAGACATCTTGCTCAGCATCTCTGAAGGTTTCAAATGAGTACAAAACTGACTGCTCAGCCTATTACTAAGTCATAGAAATGTGCTTATTTTGCTTGTTTAGTATGGACTTTTTTTCTGCCCTGCTTGTTCACAAAGCTAGGTAGCCATCTAGCTGCATATATGGGCAGCGAGGACTTAAAGGGGACATCTCTGGTAGTGTATTCACAGAACTAGGATAAGTATTCATATTTGTGAACATGGACATTGTGAAATCCATGTACAAAGAGCTAAAATGAATGCCTTAGGCCATCATAATACTATATGGAGGCACGGAACCTCTGTCCTGCAGGACCTGACAATGGAAGAGCTTTCATTTTACTCCATCAAAAAAGCTCAGCTTTGATACTGAAGAGCTACAGTCTGGGTTGTAGGCATGTGTGTACTTCATCCTCAATAATTCTTTGGCCCTTGGCATTTCTGCTGCTGTGTAAACCATAGCAGAGGATTCAGTGTGACAGAAACTGATTAAAACCAACCTTTGTCACATATGGTACCAACAGCCTACAGTCATCTGATGATAACAAATTTATGTCACTATGCAAATGTAGCATTTTGAGACTAACTTCCAAGATGCTGAAAAATGCATTCCCTTTATCAACCCTCTGAGCAACTGTTACTGCCACCACTAAATGGTGTTAGAGATGCTGTCTGGCATCATAGCAAAATCAGATTTCTCCCACTGTAGGATGTTTTGGTGTATGGTGCTAGATCTATAGCCTGTAGCTGTGGCTCAGAAAAAGAATTTTCACTATAAGAAAAGGGCAGTGGGGTGCTGAAATGGGTGGCTGCCTGGAAAACACTTCTGGATCTTTTTCTTCAAGCACAGAGAGTAAGGACAAATCTACTTAATTTCCACATATGCACAATGAAGACAATTTGTAGTCAGGTGAAATAATTTGAGGACGGATTTCATGGACTGGTTACCCTGAACTACTTAAGTTTTGTTTTCAGTGTGGGAGATTTTAATAACAGGTACAATACATTTATAAAAGTGTTGTTTCTGTAGCTAGTGCTACTGGGGCAGCTTTGCAGCTGTACCTCTGATTTCAATATCTCATTCAGCTATGAAAAGCAGAAAGGGAAATCCCACAGAAAAATACCTTAGGCATCCATCTGAATTTCTCTTGTTTTTAATGACCTTAGTATTACAAGTACTAGGTTTTTTTCCTCAGGTGAAAGTGTTTATTGCAGTTATGAAGGTCAGGTTTTGGGCTAGCCTTTTTCTGAGTAACCTCAGGGTCTTCCATCTATATTAAGCATTGGACGTGTGAGTCCAGGTTTTATTATTTTTTTCCCTTTACATTTGTTTGGTGCAGCACTCTTTGCTGTCTCAGCCCTTCGGGGCATTTCAAAATAAATGTGTTGAGGCAAGGAGGGATTTTGCTGAAATTGAGTTTTGGGGCATTTCTGAGGTGCTCTAGGCTATTAAACCAAGTGAGTAATTTTAGCAGTCCTTGTTCTAAGGGCATGCTTTCCATTGAATTACTTTACACTATCATATCTTCACACAGCTTTTGCCATCATATTAATTTGACAGGCTTTTCAGGAACTTTCCTCCAAGTTTCTTCCTTCAAAATGTTCGATTCCAAGGACTCTGAGTTAAGGAGCAGACCTAATTTTAGTGGCAAAGTTTCAGCAGTATTAGCTTACATGTGGCTATGTGCCTTCCACTTGAGAACTGTTACTCTCTAGGCTAGCAGTAGAAATGTTTAGAGTGTGTGTTTTCATCGCAGCAAAGCAAGTCATATGTTGCCTGCTCAGGAATGAAAGCAGGAATGGGTACAAAGGCGAAGGAGATGGTTTGGGAGGACTATGCAGAGCAGAAAGAGATAAACTTTGTCCTCTGCAGTTCTGTTCATACTGCCCTTTGCAGAATTGCCCATGGAGTAATCGTCTCTGGAGTCACACATGAAATTTGTTTTGAAGAGTGTTATTTGGAGCAGGCAAGGAAAGAGTTAACAATCTGCTGATAAGCCATAGGGATGATTCAGGTACCAATGTTTGAGTTCACTCTCTTGTCATCTTTTATTTAGTAGTCAGCCAAGATGAGTAGGAAATCAAATAATATATAATATAAAAATATTACTGGCATTTATGAGCTTTCTTTCAAATGCCAAAGGCTTTAGCTAACCCAGCAACAAGTACACCTTTTTATGCTGCATACTGCAAAGCCTGAACCCTGACTCTAGCTCTGAACTTAAGCTACATGTAAACGTGTATGACTAAAGGCTTGGCCTTAATCTTATACCTATTTTCTGTCTTTTCAGGATGTGCAGAACCATTCTGCAAATTTGGTTGATGTTTTCTATTTTAAAATCTTAAACTTAATTGCATCCTTGGCACTAACATTATCATCCTCAGAGTATCAAAGCCTATTGTAAAAAAGAAGAATATAATACCCAATCCCAATTTGTCCTCTTCATGGTTTTTTTGGACCTTTATGGGACTCTTAAATTGTTGAAATGTAACCACAATCCCAACTCTAACTTGTATCCTTGGGTAAAAATCTTCTACTAGAAGAGAGTTTACAGTAACTGTGAGAATTTTTCTATTTGTCTCTGTAAACTGAACAACCTTGAAGTAAAATCAGCTGTTGTGTATTTAGATTTTTCCAATATTAACTGTGTTTCCAACTGTAATCCTTGTCTTGTCACAGCCAGAGGATCACTAAAATGAAAATACAGTAAAAGTCTTAATCAGAATGAGCACTTCTTACTCTGTAGGCTGGGAACAATCCAAGAATAAAATAGGATTTTTAGACTTCAGATTTCTTAACTGTAACCCATAGACCTAAGCTGAGTTATAGACATTGCATTGATATTGATGATAAAAGAGAACATAAGGTCTTAAGCTACAGTCCTAATCTTAATTATATGTTGGTTCTAATCCTACCATAAAAATTAACAGCAGATATTGGTTACTGGTCACAAACACTACTCCTGCCTAAAAGGACAATGGAGAATCAGGGAATGAGGGAAATCACGTTTTAAAAGAGAATAGAATTTAATGCCCTGGATATGCACAAGCCTTCTTTTTATCATCAGATGTCTTACAGAATTCAGGAATAAACAGAACACCCAATGATCTGAATTTCCCAACCTTGATCTCAAAGTAATGCTAACTGCAATCATACCCAGAGTAGAAAGTGGTGGTTTAAAAAAATTGTGTATAAGCTAGACCTTACCAGCACCAGCCCTCCTCCAATTTCATAGAATCATAGAATGGTTAGAGTTGGAAGGGACCTTCAAAGGTCATCTAGTCCAGCCCCCCTGCAAGAAGCAGGGACCTCCCTGACTAGATCAGGTTGCTCAGAGCCCCATCCAGCCTGGCCT
>WHYT01017721.1:318188-353754 GCA_009806455.1 Tetrax tetrax | reverse complement strand
TTTTTTTTTTTTTTTCCAAACAGTATCTCGTAACATCCTGATACAAAAGCCTTATCTTCTCATTGCCTATAATTATACCAGTGAACTTTAAACCAACCTAAAATCTGAGCAGAATAATTCAGTATTCTGCAGTCTTCTAACATCATCCTACTTTTCCAAGGCTTGTGTTTGCTGATCCCGCTATTTATGCAATTCCTTCGCAATGTAAGCACCAGGCTGGTTTAAAACACCCGTTCCCTACCTGTGCTTTATTCCATTTAACCTCCTCCATTTCACGCTTTCCAGCTCAAGCTCACCTCACCTAAATAATACTAGATGCCTATCCATAACAGTGATCCCAAAGGATTTAACCAGATTGCAGAAAAGAAACACTAATTTGGGAGCCACATCAGAAGGACCAGTATGGGAACATCTGACAGCACTCTGAGGAATGAGATCTGCTGGGTGGCTGGCTAGTGTAGAGCACATATGAAAAGCTTTAAGGTGGACTTAAGTGCAGCATCAGCCAGACAATCATTCTGTTTTGTAGAGCAAGAGAGATTAATTTTCTCGTTATCTGCTCTCCTAATTATTCCAGTTCATTGAGCAAACTCTACATTTAAGGATCTCCTAGAGATTAATAAGAGTATATTCAGTGAAGTGCTGCAGAGACATAGCAGCTCTGGCCTGGGGGAAGCTTAGCTACTAGGGCTCGTTATTTTCTTAACAGTTTAATTTAGCCTGGGCACAGCACCACTCTGCTTTGACTCCTCTACTTTTAGCTCCATGACTAACTTGGCTGTCTTTTAATATTACTAGACTGCAGAGTGTAAACACACTTTAAGTCCTTCTGCAATTCTGCTGCCTAAAACAATGGGCAAACAGAGAATCCCACTTTTTCCTTCCCTCCTAACGTCTCCCCCAGCCAGTACAAAAATAACTCTATGGATTTCTCTTCATGTGTCTCCATCTTCTCCATTTCTCTTCATCTACTGAGCTCCACATGGCTAGGGCTATGCTCACTTTGTGTAAAACCACACTTTCCTGGCTTTAAAAATGTTACAGGTTGTTCCCAGGCACAGAATAAGGAAGCCGTGATGAGACAGTATGGGATGAATGCAGTGGGTGGAGATGCTTTAAGAGGGCAGACGCCAGACAAGGAGTAATTTAACTGCTCCGAATCATCTACCATTGTAGCTGATTTCTATTTACTGAACATACTGAGACTCTTGTGAAACTGGCCTCATTAGACTAAAATCTAGCAATTCTCAGTACCCCCTCAGTAAGGCAATGCATCCCTATTTGCCTTGACCCTTTTCACTTCACATGAACACCCTTCTTTACAGAACCCCATTCTAATTCTTGTATGATCAACCCGGAAACAAGACTAGACAGCACTAAAATCTTGTTGGACATCATTCAGAACACTTGGAGAGATAGATTCAAAAAGTAGAATGGTTTTGTAACCAGCTAGGGTGGAAACTATCTCTAACTAAATAAAAGATTAGCTGCTGGCCATGGCCCCTATTATTTGAAATCTCTTGCTAAATACCAGTCTGTTGTGCTTTTGTTTGTTTTGCTAGGTTCTTCAGCCTAGTTGCTACAGTTCTCACTTTGACTATAAGGATGAGAGAATTTATTTTGATCGGTTGTGAAAATGTTAATCTTGAAATTAAAAAAAAAAATGCGTGTTTCTTTTTTTTCCTTTTTTTTCTGGAGGGTGGAGAAAATATCTGATAAATGCTTTAACTTGTGTCTTCATATGTCAATCAAAACAGCAGTAGGAAATTTCTACCCAAATAGCTGGGAGCATGTCTATTCTGGTAACTTTATCCAAAGAACCAGCTACGTCAACTTTGAGTCTTACTTAGGCAGTCGGAGGAAAAGGCTAGTTACAAAAAACCCCAGAAAAGGCTTCTTCATTGGAAAGTCCAGAGGAACTCAGTTTAATTTCTGTTTACTTCCTTTCAGAGGCCATCTTTTGAGCTGTTGACCCTTTACAGTTCCTTTCAGTTCAGAGGGAAAATGAAAGTAAATACAGAAAATGTAATAGCACTGCAGATGCTAGGGTGGTGGCCACACAACCTCCAGCAATTTTTTGCTAGGACTGAGCTGATCTTCAGTGACATCACATTACCAGACAGCATGCGGATCTCACAGTCTCCCCACTACCTTGACTGCAGCTAAAATACATGACCTCACACCACCTTTACCATGAGCTAAGACAACACTTTTAATCTTGCAGCAGGCCTGATATAAACATACATACGTGTCTTCGATTGCAGAGTTAACTTGCTGCAGCCACTCAGTCACTCTGTGGTCGCTTGTCTGTATCAAACGGGTTATCTACACAGCAATTTTTTTTTCTGCAGCAGATGTTTCTCATTAACTTTCTGCATGAACATCTTTACAAAGATTGTCTAGCTATTTAATTTTAAATTAAATTAGGTTAAATTAATATACATTACATTGATTACACTAGATCAATGTAATTTTAAATTTTCTTTTATTCTAGCAAAAGTAGCTTTATTCTAGCATAAAAACATTGAAACATAGAGTTAGCAACCATCCTTCTCCAAGTGCTGCTCAGAAAATGACTATGTTCACCCTTCAACTTTATTGCTGTAACTGTTCTGTAAAATAAAGGCACATATTGTCAGCTTTCCCAGTTCATGTTAGTGAGAAAAACCTATTGTCCTTACAGTAACCTCCTGACAAGAATTTTTCTATACGGAAAACCTGAACATAAAATTCACACTTTTTAGGCCGATAGGGCTCATAATGTAATAAGAATTTTGCTTGGGAGTCTAGTTTTAAAATTAAAGGTATTGTTTGATGTTCCCATGGAACTATTTCTGCAGAAGAAACATGAAGCTACCATAACTCAGATATATAGCACATATATGATTTTATGTCCTTCTCTTTAGCTACATAAGAATTTTTGAAGTACAGTCAACACAGCAATGGGTACAGAGATCTTTCTGCATGCTGCCTGCATTGCAAATGTGAATTACAGGCTAGTGGCTTTTTTATGATGGAGCACTTACCTCTGTTCCTTACAGTACCTAAGATTGAAGCTAGATTCCCCGCAGGAACCACAATGAATGACAAAAGAAAAAAGAAATAGGAGATGCAATTCGACATTTAGGTAAAAGGGAGATTTGAATTGTGCCATATTCTGGCACATTTTCCCGACTGAATTATTTGGCACAGGACAATAATTAAATGGTTTTTGACGATCAAAAGTTGCTCAAAGAGATAAGAGAGGTGTGGAAAACACGTGCAAAGGCAGAGATTCAGACCTCTTCTTTCTTGATGCCATTCCTAATGGCCTGTCATATGCCTTCCTTCACTGAAATTTAATAGTAGTGGTATTCTTTTCCTGAGAGCTGTTTGTGAGTTGTAACAATAGAGTCCTTGGGACTTTGACATTGTAATTTGTTGCCATGACAGTAACAGGGATGTTATAAATGAAGCTCCCACAAGGTCTCCATGTCTATAGACGGAGGCTGTAAAGGAAAGGGGCTAAGAAATTACACACTGAACTTATGGGAAAATATTATTTTTCTTTTAAACCGTTAGGGTTTGATGCTGTTGCAGCTAAAATCCATGGGAGTTTGTCACTGGTATCAACAGGAGCAGAATCAGGCACAGTTTATCATAGAGATTAATATGCAAAAACAAGAGATGTGAGCAGCAAAAAAACCTCTGCAATCCCTCATGAAAAATCCTTTCCTGGCTTTGGATGCTTTTGCTTTTCTTGCTACTTTCCTACATGAAAAAGAGAAGAGCGAGACATTAGAAAGATGATGTTGTTTGGTAATCTCTAAAGGATATCATTCTACTTTCAGTAAGACAGATTTGGCTGTTTTCCTCACTCAATGGAGTCATATGGTCCCAGAAAGGCTTTGCTTGCAACTATGCTTGCTGCTCAGACAAGGATACAATCACTGAGTGCCAAGTCAGATCAACTGTTTCAAAGGGCTTCAGACTGGATCTGTTGGCTCTCACTCACAGAAATGCTGTTCAGTCACACAGACAATTTTGAGGAAGGACTTTTTTTCATGCTTAAGATTAAAGGATTAGGATGTAAAAGAAAGGAAACTAATCCCAAGGGTCAGCAGTTGTTTCCCAAAGTTTTTCATCTAGTAATTAAAAAAATTGAACCTTTCACACTTTATGGCACAGCCAGCTTCAAGTCAGAGCCAGGGGATGTTAGAGCACTTAGGATAGTTGTACTTTACAGCAAGGAATTCTTCACCTGGAAAGAGAGGAGCTCTTTTATAAAACTTTTCAACCGTTGATTTGAAAAATGGTCTGTGTCATTACACTCATGCTGCAGAAAGGGAAAGGAGGGCACAGGGATATCAGCAAGGTTTTCAAGGTTAAACCATAGGAGAGGTACTTTGTTGTGGTGCCATGGATGCCATAGCATGCCTCAGCCCTTCCAGGCAGCCATGCTTTAGCAGGAGTGTAACACAGCACGCTGTAACTCATCAGATGTGTTTTCGGCATATCCAGTGCATTAAAAGAAAGCACCTAGAACCAGGGAAAACAGAAGTGAAAATAGGCAGCTCTGACAAAGTGCTGCATTTCAGGAAGAGGGGAGCTTGGGTTTGTGTGTGTGCTTCCAAAGAAGTCATCATTATTGTACAGATGAATCTTCATCTTCCTCACAAAGCCATCACAACCCTCAGGTTCAATGTGCAACCCTCAGAGTGCAGGTCTTGCACTGCTGTCAGTAGAAGGGTTGGATGTGCAGTGAACACTCAACACCAACACAAAGCAATTTCTTGTTCAGCTCTGAGAGAAGAATTTTGCCATCCGTGTTTAGTCAAGTTGCAAGCCAAGATATATGTTATATGGCTTCGGCGATTTTCCAGGTCTGTGACAGATATTTCTACACAGATTTACAGGGCACTTTGCTACTGTTCTGTCCACTTCTCACACTTTATATTTCTATTTATCATCTTGACTTTAGTTAAGTTTCTGCTGTCTGCCTATGATACCACTTGCATTCTCAGAAAGGAAAGAGTAAAGTGTAATTTCAAAACAAAAGACAGATAGAAAGACAAGAGGAGAAATGTTTGCAAGGATAATAGAAGCAGCCTTCAAGAGAGAGAAAGAATGATTATAACTATTAAAGTTTGGAAACTGGTAAAATATTCTCTAAATTTCTGTTTTCTATACAATTATGGAATAAATCTAAGATAGGAAATCTTGGTATAAGATGTGAGAAAAGTACCTACTGTGAAGGGATTCTTGTTACCATTAACCTTAAAATGCCCTTTTTTTCACCCTTGCAGAAGCACAGTACATCAGTTTTAAAACTCTTGTTGATCCAAATAGAGTAATGTGCCTTTTTTTCCCCATGACAAAAATTATACAGCTCCTTTGAGCCGTTCATAAGGTGAAGAAAAGTTACTAAGAACCAGATTAAGCTCTCTGCTAAGACAAGGATACAATCACTGAGTGCCATTACTCAGTTTTCCAGGTAAAACGCTGGTGTTTGTTGTTCCTCCACCTTCAGGGCTCTCGTCTGTAGGATCTCCCAGTGCTCCACAGTTCCTTCATACTGGCAAACCCCATGAGAAAGCACTGAACCAGCAAATGAGGAAACATCTGCTGCGGTACCAGTAGCTTGGAGAAAACACCTAGCTGTGAACGAAATGCAAAAGCCACCAAAAACACTACCTGCCAGCTGCCCTGCAAGCTCTGGGAACAGAGTGAATTGATGAGAACCAACCTGCTGAGCTTAAGTGCAGAGAAGACTAGGGTGAGTTTGTGAGGAAGAAGCAAGGATTACAGAGTTTGGCTATTATGTAGAAGGTAGACACATAAATACTTTGGTAAATAATAGATACTCTGAAGGGAATAACATAGTGTACCCCAAAAAATTAATTCAGTAATGCTACTAATTATTAATAGTAAAAAAAAAAGAGTAAAAAAAAATTATTATTACTTCTAGTAATTATTTTAAGTAACTGCAACCTGAAATTCCTAGTCTAATTATGTCCACATATGAAACAGCAGATCCTAAATATACCATATTAGAATTCTCTGCCTCACCAAACCCATAAAAAGTCTTATGAGAATAGGGTACAACATTAATTTGGGTTTGTGTACCTTTATTTCCATAGTTCTGACATTTTAATAGGTACCTAAGTTCTGTGGTTAACTGAGTTTTTTCAAGATAAATGTTCTTCTACTAGAAACATCGCATGAGTGGGTCAGATCTGCTGTGGTGGGTCCATAGCGCACTGGAGAAAAAAAACAACAAAACAAACAAAAAAAACCCCCACCCTTTTGCCCCTTTGTTCACAATGTTACAGGAAATGATACAATATTAGGCACCTAGCACAATGAAAGAAAACAAGCAAAAGAGTATTACAGATTTTGAAAAAAAAAAAGTGATTACTAAGCAGCCTATGACTGGTGTTGCTTGCTTTCACAGAGCAGCAACCGTGAATTTCCTACTGACTCCTCCTGAGCCTGTCACTGACATAGAGGTCCTTGCATTCCCATAATGGATCACCGAAGCGAACAGGATGAAGAACATAAACTGGATGAAACTGGAGCAGTTACCATCTACAGTAAGGGTAAGAAGATGACGCTTAAGGTTAGGAGTTGTTTTCCTGAAACAAGAGACGCGAGCACCAGAAATGCTGCCTGGAACATGATGAACTATTAAAGCTAATTCCACGTGAATTTTATGCTTCCCAGTTTTATTTGCATAGTAGCAAGAGAAGGAAAGGAGGAGTAATACTCTTTGGCTTGAATGTTGTTTCCAATCCAGACAGAGATTTGGAGTCTTAAGGAAAACTTTGAGTTCTACAGCACATCTAAACTAACTTTTTTCCAGGATTGAAAGGAGAAAAATTTTGATGTGACCAAGATCACAGATCAATGTATGTCCTAGGGTAAAATCCTCTCACTCCCTTTTGAGTATGTAGTGTTCATACAGTTTCCTGTGCAGGTGGCTGCCATCACACCTATAACACCAAGTAGTACCAAGTGACCTGGGAAAGGATCGAAATTTATTCCTCTCACTTGAACTCGAACAGTAAAGGTCTGGTCTAGATTTCCTCTCTCCAGAAAACTTTAACAGACTTAAAAACATCTCATGTGGACAGCTTCTGTCTCTGCCAGAATCCTGCAGAAGGATATTCCTACTGTATTGTATGTAATTTGGAGTGACTCTGAGCCTCAACAAAAACTATAGCTTTCATGTATGAAAGATTTTTAAAAAAATATCTGATTTACCCTAGGGAACGATACATGTTTCAAATGTTCTGTTACAGGCAAAGGCTGATGTCTTACCATTTATTCTGATGGTATATTTCAGTATATATTTTTAAGACTTATCTTTGGTGCAGCCTAAAAGAGATATTACCTTTGCAAAGAAGGGAGGACAAAACAAGGTGTTGCAAGTTTTCCAGGAGATGCTTGGGCTCATACAGTATCTCCACTGTCCTGCTCCTTGCCAAGGACCATAAAACTCACTGGAAAACATTGCACGTACACTTTGCATGGACAACTACCAACTCGTCCAAGGAATTTGGTGGTACTGTATTACAGCAGTACATGCTGTGAGAGTACTCCAGTGCCTATTTGCCTGCAGCAGAACGTTGTAGGGTTTGCCAGATGTCCTAAAATTACCATTAGCGCAAGTACAGATAAAGCTAAAAAAGAATAATTTATTAATACAATCCAGAAACACACAAACTTTTCACAATTATTCAGTGGCTCGTAGAGAAAATTATAGATAACTGATGTTTAAGTACTGTTACTCTGAACGACTTCTAAGTGATTTCTCCCTCAGCATCTCCCAGCTATCAATCTCCCAAGGAGATTTCTCAACTTTTTCCTGGGAAATCTAGTTCTTCATCTTGCAGTTTGCCTTTAGGGAAGATTGTGGTAGTCTGTGAGCCCATTTAACTTATGTACGCAAGCTTCTCCAAGGGGTCTACTAAGGTTCAAATTTCTCCAGCGTACACGCTGTCATGCAGGAGTCCTGTGAGTATAGTTAGGTTGTTGAGCTCAACTTTTTTCTGAAGGATTAATGCTCACTCATAGATTTTTTTTTTTCACTTGATGATGCCTCTGGGCATGGTGGGATAGAATGATCGTCAATCCTGAATGCAAGTGGGATCTTGGGGCTGACATATTCGCACAGTTCACTAACTAACCTGTAGGACAAATTAGGACATAAAAATAGATTGGAATTCTTTGCTTCTTCTCATATCTGATCAGATTATAAGTAAAACAGAATAATCACCAGTGGAATAAGAAGGGTTGTGTTTTTTTTCAGATTCCTGAAGTATCCTGGTTCTTTCCAACATCTAGAATGTATGAATGTTTCTGAGTTAATGCAAACCATATCACTGCATTGCATGTATACTTTGTCTGTTCCCACGAACCTTCCACTCCAGGCATATTACTTGAAGTGTCATTTTTGTTGTTAACATTCCAAAAGTTCCTTTCACTCAGGAACTGCTTACGATCAAGTCAAGTCTATCTCCCATTTTTAGCAGATAGGATTTAAACTTTCTTCAGAAGACAAAAAGCACAATCAAATAAGTATTTGACTTCTGACTGGCAGAACCCACAGGCTAGAAATAAAGCAACAGTGCAATGTCTGCCCAACAGACACAGCCCTGACGGAATTAAATCTGGCCAGGGATGTCAAGGACAACAAGGAACGCTTCTTTAGGTACATCTGGGATAAAAGGAGGACCAGGAAAAATGTGGGCCCTCTTTGGAAGGAAATGGGAGACCTTGTTACCTAGGACATGGAGAAGGCTGTGGTACTCAATGACTTTTTTGCCTCAGTCATTGCTGGCTAGGGCTCTAGCCACATCACCCAAGTTGCAGAAAGCAAAAGGAGGGACTGGGAGAATGAAGAACAGTCCACTGTAGCAGAAGCACAGATTCAGGACCATCTAAGGAACCTGAAGGTGCACAAGTCTATGAGACCTTAAGACATACATCCGTGGGTCCTGAGGGAATCATAGAATCATAGAAAGGTTTGGATTGGAAGGGACCTTTGAAGGAAGTGGGAATGGAAGACATGAAGAGTCTTTTAGGAGTCCTCTCAGAGGACGAAAAACATCCTCAAATAGGAAACTATGTTGGTATCTGCTCCTGAGAATTTAGAGAAAGGTTTAAGGAAGACATCTGTCTTCACAACACATTCTGAAGGGAAAATAAAATCAACACTGGAAATTAATTGCCTGTGAATGGACGGATAATGAGAAGGGCTGTAGATATGATGAAGTTTTCTGAGGCATTTTTTTGGCGTATCAGACTTTCTCTCCATTTCTAATCTTTCAAAGAAAGCAGTCTTCTGAAGAAGCTAGAGAAGGTATCAGATATATATGAAGTCATGAGAATAAGGTGAAGAGATTATTAATGCTGCTCCAGTGCTTGGAAGAGAAATGGTAACTCCAAGGTTCCTTCTTTTCAGTCTTATTATTTACACTTTCTGTGATAAACTGCCGCTCATGAATGAGTTGGTTTTTTTCTGTTCTATAGAAACAACGAACAGTGGAAGTGTTCTACGTCTTAAAATAACTCTTTTTATCATTCAAGACCATCAGCTCCAATATGAATCAAATAATCTGTCTGATTGTCAAATTGTGCCACCTTCAATGCAGCCTCTCTTTATCAGAAACTTTTCCTTACTCCACAAAAGCCTTTCTAAATCCAGCCAACAAAAACTTAAGCATTTTATGGTTTTTTTGATAATAAAAAAATACTCTGCATCTGCCTTGAAATTGTCTTTTTAAGGGCTCATGATCAACCAGGCTTAGGTAGCTGTGAGCTCAGAGACTGTGATCAATGGTAGAATATCTGATATATGTCCTGGTTTTCGTAATAGATCTCTAAGTAGATTCAGCAACACATTTAATTGTTTAAATATTCATACCTGTTCCCCTACAAGCAAGCTTTAATGTGCTTAATTTAGAGGGATAGTCAAACTCAAAAACTTTATTCCCAACCTCAAGCACAATGCCATTACCATGTTCTCTTAAGGTACTGTTAGCAGCTCCATGCTGTTGTTCTGCAAGATGTATTAGCTAGAGGTAAGTTAATTATCAGTTGGAAGAGAATTTATGATATGCTGTGAAGCTTCACATGAAGTTTTGCTTGGAGAAGTGGGGGCGGGGGGGGAAGGAAAAGGGAAGAGAGAATAAGTAAATGTTAAGCCTTGGGCATTGCATTTACATTTATGAGATCCTCTACAATTTACTGCTCCAGCTTGTTTTCCTAAAATTGCCTTGGGTTTGTTTCAGCTAAAATACACAATAATGCTTATAACATTAATTTGTTTAAGGTGCCCCTTACTCTGTAACTTTCAAGTACAAAAGTGGGTTCCCCATAGCAAAATTCGAGTCATAGTCATGGCTTGGAGCCATCCCAAGGCAGCTATAAAACTCATATGCGTACGATCCCTGATGTGTCCCCATTCATCAAAAGCTGCATCAAGTCACCACTGTAACTAAAGTCACCCAATTTTTTTCTCTCATTGTCTGGATTTGTAGCCAGGATTACAACACATCCTTGCAAGAAGCAGGAAGCTGGCTGTGGGCAGTTTCAGCCCTTGACACTCAGTATTGGAGTAGGCACATGGTCCCCTGGATGGTGGCTCAGAGGCAGAAAGTTCTGGATAACCTTGATTAATTATTCCTGGTCTAGTGCCACCTCTGATGTCAGTAATGGTTTCTGGTATAAATCAGAAGTAAATGTAACAGGCTAGATCAGTAGCCAACCAGAGATTTCTTGTTGGCTAATGCCACAGTCCTTCATGTCATTCACCTTTTACGTACTGCCTGACAAATAGTAACCACTGGCAAATGTTGACTCCAATGGACCATATTAGTATGATATGAAGGAATAATTCCACTGCTCCTCTGCTTCAGCTATTCCTATAGCTTCAGAGATTCTGCCTTGTTGGCTCAGTGCAAACTCATGACCTATAAAAGGCAGCACTTTTTAATGCCATTTTTTTTGGTATCAGTACTTTCTGTCTTCAGAACAAGAAAGAATTGAACAGTGGTATGTGTAGAAAAGATGAATAAATAAAACGAAAAATAGGCTTTGTCAGAAAAACAGAGTTATCTGCATATTTTAAGTTGACAGGAAAGCACTGACTTAGAGAATTACTCCAGAGCATTCTATAAACAAATTTCAAAGAAAGAATTGTTTACATTGTTGAAATTATTTTAAATTTTAAAGGGAGTGGTTCTTACTGAAGAAAACAAAAATGCCAAATCAAGATTGATTTATTGGCAATTAAAAATGAAATTTATCTTTGTGATGTCAAAAATTGATTACTTTTTCTCCCTTAATCAGTAAAGATAAGTATTCTTTTTCAAAACATTTCCATTATTGTAATTGAGTTACTTTTTTGGTAAAATTTGGTTTTGACCAGTTCTCGTAAACACGAAAGAAAACTGGATTTAGAATTTGAAAAAACATTTGTGTAAGTAGAAAAAAAAATCTTTTATTCAAGGAAATGGAGGGGTACAAGGTAAATTCGGAAACTAACATGTGAATACAGAGAAATTAAATGGAAAGTGCTTACTGAGAAAAAAAAGATACAAGTGACAGAGAGCCTTACAAGTCGGAGAGCTCTCTTCTGAGACAGCTATCTGAAAAAGACCGTAAAGTGGCAAAACACTACTGATATTCCCAAAAGATTTTTTTTCCATGAGTAATTTTTATGAACTTGAACTGATTTTGTTGGAGTAAAATCATAAGGAGAACAATTTTGAAAGTGGTGCCTTGGGAACTACATACGTAAATCCTGTTGTTTGCTAACAGGATTTGTGAACAGAAGTCCCCATGCACTGCATTGCAGACTGAGCTTTGAGAGGATTAAAACACCCTGAATGTTTCTTTTTCGAGCCTTTTTATTTTTATTCCCTGTTTTCCTCCTCAGTATCGAAGATGACACCATCTTCACAGCTAGAGGGAGCTGGCTTGTAATGAGGTCCTCGTGAACTGTAGTTAGTAGGTTGTAGTAATGTCCCACTAATGTCAAATCTGATATAGCAGTTACGCTGTTTGCTAAATCTGGAGAAACCTTAGGAAGTCGGAGAGTTATTCTGGAGCTCCGTTGATTCAATAACTAAAACTAGAAGGATTCATGACTATCGATTACCAATTTAAAAAGGACAATCTAGAACAAGGTGAAACTGATACGAGAAAGACCTGGATCTCCACCTCAGATTCCCTGGGGAAGTGAAGCTGTCCTCCCTGCCCTGGAGCACAGTGACACGAGGGGGAAGGAAGGGATGTGAAAAGGGTTTGTTCCACCAAACACCTTGGGACTGAGTGCGTGCCTGTGGGTAGGGATGGCTGCAGCCACGTCTGGTTGCTGCAGTGTGCCTGTTCATTGCCTTGCAAAGAAAATACAACCCACTGCTGAATTATTTAGTAATCCTTCAGTGATCTACCTGGGTTTTAAGGAAAATATAAGACATCCATTATTAGATCTGAGCGCCTTACAACATTTGAAAAATATGTTTTGTAAATCAAGAGGTGAAGCAGAAGGCAAAATTTACCCATCTGCCAAAGGCCAGTGGAAAGTCAATGTACCATTTACTTTCTCAAAATAAGTTTAAGGTTTCATGCCGGCCTTTCCCAAAAGGATGAGCTTCAAGATCATTCAAATGGAAAATAATCACCTTAAAAATGAATGCTCTGATAGAGGAAAAGGAGAAGTTTCTTGACATGGTGAAATAAATAAAACCTCCAGCTAGTATTACTGAGATAAATGTCTGCAGAGAGTCAGAAAGAGAGGCAGCACATTTTTCAGCATCACAGTCAGGAAACTGAACAACACATTAGCTTGAAAGAGACATTACATTCCAAGCAGAAACAGCCCTGCATGTTTAAAAAAGTAAAACAATCTAAACATGTTAAACTGCTTTGAAATGTAATTTAATAGTTCCTCAGTAATTCCAGGGGCAACAAAAGATTTATTTAAATGCTCTTTCTAAAAGCCGTCTGGCTGTTTCCATGATGGTTACTTAAAGAGGAAACAGGCAGAAATAATGCTGGAATGCTTCAGAGTGGGTTTTATTCTTGAATGCTGCCCGTCCTTAGGACAACTTTGCCCTTGATCTTGTCCTCATGTACTCATTTCCATTAAAGAAAAATGTCACTGCTCTGAACTAGTAACATCTTACGTCAATTTAGGATCGGTGTGAAGGATTGTTTTACAAGGTGTCAGGTTGAAGGATCACAGGACAGCAAAAAACAACCAAGGCTATGAAATGCAGCAGTAGCAAACAGGCTTTTCTTACTGATTTGGGGTTAAATGTTAATGGCTGATGTCTTAATTATTGTCTTTTTATGTACAAATATAAATATATGTACATATATAATGTGTATATGTATACACATTTCAGAAAGCTTTTTGTATTAGACCCATGACTTGAAAGGGGCTGTTCAGTGCATTTGGCAGATTCTTCATCTGCATAGTGTCATCTCTTTAATTAGTCATATTTTGAGAGATGGTTGTTGATTCTAGTCTGTTTTTATTGACCGTGTTTTCAAACAATTATCTTGGGCACATCTCTGAAGTTTTTATAAAAATACTCCAAGCCTATAAATAATAGATCTTTCACTTGATTCTGAACAGTAACACATTATTCAGCAGAGTCTTACTTGTTTCTTTAAAACTTAGGAGAAAGCTCCTAGGAAACTAACTTTTCAGAAAGCTGTAAAAGTATATTTGGATGAGTGCACTGGACTCCGGTGTGAGACTTTAGACAGATGCACTTCGAGGCTCCACCACAGACTCAGAGCCCCTTGCTATGCCATGGAGCTATCACAGCCTTTAACTGCATGAAACAGTGGAGGAGGAAAAACAGCTAGCTGAAAAGAAACCAAAACGTCTCAGAGCCAAGCTGTGCTATAGAATCATAGAATTATAGAATCTTTAAGGTTGGAACAGACCACAAAGATCACCAAGTCTAACCATCAGCCTGACACCACCATGTCCACTAAATCATGTCCAGAAGTGCCACGTCTACACATTCTTTGAACACCTCCAGGGATGGTGACTCTACCACTTCCTTGGGCAGCCTGTTCCAGTGCCTGACAACTCTTTCAGTAAAGAAATTTTTCCTAATATCCAATCTAAACCTCCCCTGCCACAACTCGAGGCCATTTCCACACATCCTATAATGTAGCTGCATTGATGTTTGTTACCAATTGAAAATGTGAATTGTGACAGCTGAAAAGCTTTGAAGTGATTCCTAAAATGTGTCCAGATAATTAAAAGAAAGATCTAAGTGGACTGGAGATGAAACACTAGTCAAGTCAGCCGTTTCCAAGATTCACACATTATTCTGAAAACTGGTCTGTTACAAGAGTAAATAACTGCAGGACAAAATGAAATGTATAAAAGCACACGTCAGGTGACCTCCTTTTACAAGCCTGCAACTTCTTCATAGCTTAAGCAGTTAGGTGTCTGCATTCTTCTCTTTTTTTGCCTATATTAATTTGCAAATAAAAAAAAAAAAAGAGGAAAATAAAAGATGAAGATTAAATCTAAAACATATGGGAAATATAATAATATTAATTTCAGTTTAGAAGCTAATAGCTTTGCTGCTACAAACTGCACTGGCCAATTATGCTTCATATCTGATAAGACTATACAGAGCCACAAAAATGCTATAATTATTATAAAGCAGCCCGTGAACCTTGTCAGACTTAATAGCTCAAACAAAATTGAAAACCACAAATGTTTATTTGAAATTTATCCAAACATCTTTAACTTTGACATAAGGGCTGGCAATGTTATTAATACAGGATTTATTTTTAGATTTCTGATGCTGTTTGGTGCCCTCCTGATTAGAAATACTGCAAGAATTGCCCTTTTCACATCGTGTTTTGACATTACTTTTTTTTTTTTTTTTCAGTCTGTGTGGTAATAGAAATCTGAAAATGGAAAAGAAGTTCGTATTATCTGTCTGCAAAATAAGGTGCGTGTGTGACTCAAGTTAGTGCCTATGTTTCTGAACCTACTTTGCTCACTACATCACTGTCTAGACATCTAGTGATCAGAAACTCAGTTTTCAAAAAGTTTCCTTTGCACATTTACAAGTATACACATTTTTATCTGGTATTTATCTATCAATTGATCATTGATGCAATGGCTATGTGCACAGCTAAATATTCTGCACAGGCACAGGGAACATAGCGTCATAGATACACACATGCAAAAAAGTCTGCTTTAAAACTATTCATACCTTTAAAATAAAAGGAATGGCAAATGCCAAGAAGTGTTTGCCATGGCTGGTTGACTACGCCAGAGCCTGGTGTTCCATAATTTGCTGCCAATATCCTAGGGAGGCAAAGCTCCTCTTTCTGTTCCCTGACTCAGCAAGCTACGTACTACTTTCAGAAATAGGATAGGCAAGAGTCCATAGGCCTGATGGAGTAAGTATATTAATAGGAGAAAAGTCACCTTGAAAAAGTCAGCAGAAGAACTCATGGTCTTATAGCAGGACAAGCTGCTGACAGTTTTTCCTGAATACATCATGCTCAAAGTATAGTCTCACAGATAATGCTTCAGTACTTGAAATGAAAGTCAGTACAAGACAGTTTAAAGACAACCACCATTCTGTCAGTGTGAGACAGGAGGCAGTGTTACTGCAAAGAACAAAGAAGAAATGAGTTTGTTTTTTTTTTAATGAGATCTTTATCTGAAAGATTGCCATGGTGGATCATATATACAACTCCTTGTGCAAAAGTGGAATATGATCTGGTGCTCAATCGTTCTTATAAAAGGACAAAATCCAGTCAAGAGATCCACTCACAAAGAAACCCCCTAGCCTTTGTGGTGAGAGGAAGGGTTCAGCAGGTAAGCAGAGGAGGTACCCTTTTCCCTCCACAAACTGCCAAGTGTAGGAAGCAGGTGGTTCCTCACGTCTTGTTACACATAACCCATTAGAGAAACCCTCCTCAAGTCAGTCTTATGGAACACCCCCCTTCTTTCTTCACATTGGGTTGATTTTTTTTTTGTTTGTTTGGGGTTTTTTTTTGTGCAAAGTTTATTTTGTCCCAAGCTGCTTTAGGAAAGTACGCTACAGTCTTTTGAATCTCACCTTCAGGCATCTAATGGTGCATAGTATGGCATTATTATGAACATTCAATACCAAATTCCTGTTGGTTTTGAGATTTGAAATAAAAAAAAAGCTTAGTATTCTATGCCCCTTTAATACCAATAATTGTGTTTACCTTGCATGATCTCCTCACAAAGGAACCAAAGTTGTTGCCCTTAGAGCAAGGTCCTTATTAAACTCTGTTAATATTTTCTAGCAATACATGAATTCACATAATCACAGTCTTCCTCTTATTCCAGGTTGGAAAAAAATGTATACATGTGGAAATGCAGTTGCAGGTAACCAAATATTCCTGGGCGCTGGATGAGAATGTAGAATATGAACACACTTCACAACCATCTGGATCTCAGTGATTCAGTGGGGCATGTGAAGAAAGACTTTGTTGTGAAACGAAAGCCTTGCTCGTACAATTAGACTAATGTCTTTCTTCAGACACAGCATGTCTGAGGGTCTCACACTTTTGCCTGTGACGTTGTAGCCCAATGCCATGTACTTAAGCTGGGTGGAAAACCTGATGTATTGTGCCCTCTCTAAGGCATTCCTCTCTCACTTTGGGATTGAAGCCATTCCAGGTAGTTGGACCATCTCTGAAGTCTAACACATTTGTAAAGCACAGGCATCTCTCAGCAGAGCTTAGACTTCCAGCAGAGACACTATCAGCAGGTTTCTGGAGCTGCATTTTAACAAGCACAGCTTCAGTTGCAACCCCAAAGTTGCATGAAATAAAATCCTAAGGTCCAAAGGAAGGTCCCTTCCCAAAAAAAAAGGGTGAAGTTTGACTTTGATGATATCGCTCATCCTGCTGGAACACTACCAAGTTGCAGCTTGGATGGAGCAGAGCCACTCTCTTCACTCATATTTTGTTCTCACCCAGATGACAGTGACACTAATTCAGTGAGAATTGTTGTCACATGTAGCTATTAATATACTGTATATTTAAATACTGGTTTGTATCCAAGACCAGCTTTTGACTCTCTTTGACAGGCACTTCCTGGCATGGATTGCTATACTACAACAGATACTATCTGCACATATTAATAATGTACACACATTTCCTTAGCAAGAAAAGCTCACATAAAATTAGCTAAATAAAAAGATTGACCTCACAGTAAGGTAACAGAGGTCATTATTAATTACAGTATCCTAATTGAATATTAGCCCTAAACTATGCAGAAGTTTGGCCTTTAATATTAGAATAAATCCTAATTTAATCATACAAATGTGCTACATCCAATAAGCTCATAAACATTAATAAATGAAAAAAAATAGGAAAACTGTCCTGGTGAAAAAAAATAATACAAATAATTTGTTGAATGTAAGATAACTGATTTGCTTTTATTTATTGCATAGAAAACTGAGGAGGTTTTCTTGCGAAAATATGGGTTACTGTTTTATTTGGTGACATCTTATTTGGCAACATCTGGTATGCAGTATGCAAGAAGTAAGCATTTGGTTTTTTTTAAAAAATGCCAGATTTTATTGAAAAACTAACTCCATGTCACAACAGTTCTATGATATATATACAAGTGATTATCATTTGAGATGCATCATCTCGTTTCTTCATTTTTCTAGAGGAACCGAGACTGTTGAAACGCAAGAGAATCACAAAGGGTCAGAATAGGCATTTTTAATAGAGATTAAATTTGAATTTAGGAGCTACTGCTCAGTTCTCTACACCCATTTTCCACCAAATAAATAATGTAAATAACTTTTGAACAAAGTGTCCCAAACAAGCCATGAATTCTAAGTAAATTCTGAAACTCCATTCTTTGAGTTTGTAAAGGGTACATATTGCAAGGCTTTGAACGTTACAGATTTAAAATTCTGAGGAAAACTGTGCTCAGAGATATTGTTGCAAAGAGAAACAGAATTTTTCTCTAACTTTAAACTTCCTTCCTCTAGCAGATACTATTCAAATTCTTTTTATGAGCGTAACATATTTATCCTTATATGGGCAATTAATACAATAAAATATCCTGTTTGCTTTATCACCTTTCAAGTGATAAAGTAAAACCTGTATACATTCTATACATCATAGAGTTTCTGACCTTTGCAGATCAACATTTACAGACTTCTCAATTTCCCTCAAAGTAGACATCACCTGTGGAAAGACCTGGAGAAAGAGTTACGATGTAGAGAGAAGATTTCACTCCACGTTTGCTAACACTGTATTCCTGCCCTTGCTGCAGGGGTTGGTCTCAAATGCTAGAAACACACTTACTGAATTAATAGGACCTTTTTTTTGGTCTTTGTTTAAAAACTGCTTTTGGTAAGGTCCACTAAGGACAAGGCACTTGCCCTGAATCATGGCTTGGACCAAGTGTGCGGGGACCTTCCACTGAATGTTTTTCTTGTAGTGAGCATTCTATTTGGAGATTATATATTCAAACAATTGCTTAAAATGGCAGATTTATTTTTATACTCAAACTAAGGATGCCAGTAACTAATTATGTATGTTTGATTTTGATGGAGAGGTACTCGATAAAATGTATTGAGAGATAACTTCTGAGAATGCCAAGTACAGAACTATTCAAAGCCTGTGCTGGTGTTGCAACACAAAACGATGTGATAGCAGAATGCATTCAAGCCAAGTCTGTAGAGGGAGTACTGTGAGCTAACAGCAGGAAACTGAAATCACACCATATTCACAAGATGTGTTAGCTGTTATATAAAGGCATTATACCCAACATTTCCCATCTGAACATCTGAATTCTAGGCATAAAAGGTTCAAAGCACTTCACTTAGCACATGGCACATGTTTACCTAGGATTGTCAAGGGGCTTTTTCATTCAATAGAATCATAGAATAGTTTGGGTTGGAAGGGACCTTTAAAGGCCATCCAGTCCAACCCCCCTGCAAGGAAGAGAGACATCTCCAACCAGATCAGGTTGCTCAGAAACCCGTCCAGCTTGGCCTTGAATGTTTCCAGGGACGGGGCATCCACCACCTCTATGGGCAACTTGTTCCACTGTTCTACCACCCTCATTGCAAAAAAATTCTTCCTTATATCTAATCTAAATTTACCCTTTAATCATTTTCATGGCCCTCCTCTGGACTCCTTCCAGCAGGTCCATGTCACTCTTATGCTGGGGGCTCCAGAGCTGGACACAGTACTCCAGGTAGGGTCTCATAACAATAACAACTTCAGCAATAGCTTGAAAAAGAAAGGTTTCATTTCCATCTGTCTTTAAGATTGTTTATTTCTGCAAAATAGCTGCATTCTTTTATCTTCAGTTTTCTCTATCAGTCAGTTTGTCTTTCCTGTTCCCTTTACTTCTGGCTCCTACCTCCTGCCCTCTGTGCTCTGTCTTCCTGAGCAATTCCTTCAGCATATTGCTCCTTTTCTTCTTCTCGTGCCTTAAGGCACGATGATATAGAGACTTTACTCTTTTTCCTTTTTCCCTTGAGATTTCCTTTCAGATTACTGATCCTATTTTTCATTCTCTTCCTTTGTAAGAAGGATAGAAACAATTAGAAGTTGAGAGAAACTATCTTTGATCTGCTCTTTCTGGATTAGTCCCCATTGCTGTATTTGATGTAACTTGTTGCCTCAATTGCCTCGCATGTTTAAGCCCAGGCAATGTAAAGGTGGTTTATGCACAGAGATTAGGAGTGCATGGCATAAAATCTATAGCAGCTGAAGTGCTACTGTGTCCTTGCATTCCCTGATGGAGGGAGACAGCATTTACTGACTGTAATTGCTCAGAACTTGGGGAAATTTTGTCTGCCCCAGGAACCTGGCTGCCATTTCTGTGGTAGTTAGCTTTCTTTCCCCTGTAAATACCTAGCAATGTAAGTCTTAGCTGGTCTGATCCAGTAATGGCCCTCTCATCTTATGCAGTTTTGTATAGATTTAGTTTCGTTTAATGTCTTGTGAATTACTTGATTCAAATCCAATTGCCACTCCTTCCTGGGGTATTGAGTTACGCTAGTAACAATATACTCTGGGTTTTCTAGTGCTTTATTCAAGACATAAACTAGAAATTCATTCTCCCTCCCTCCCTTTTTTTTTTTTTATTTATCAGTGAAGTCATTCTAGTCTTTGCAAATTTTGTACTGTCAACTACAATATTTAAACTTCTTTTAAGGCTTCCCTATGAACTGAAATTCACTTCTAAGGATCAAAAAAAAAAGGAACTGCAAATGACATTTGTGATCTCTAGTACTTGCTGAAGATAAAAAGTTTCTTCTGGAGTCAGTGGGAAATCAACTACAGAACTGTAAAAAATAAAGTACTTTGGTGTAACAGCATATTGATTTCCCACGGTATTTAGTAATGTATATTGATATCTAATAATGAAACTCACGCTGATAAAAAGACCTAACATTCTAGATATATTCAGAAAGATTATTTTAAAGAGAGAAATAAAGATAACTGAACACTAAGATGGAAAAAATTCATACTTCTTTCTGATGTTTATTAAGTTCCTTTAATGAATATTTTACTAATGTTTTCAATAATACAAGAAATGCAAAACTAATCATGGTCAAGCCATTACTGAGCATCAGAATGTAAAAAGAACAAACCAAACAAGCTAATCTTGCAGATATATACAGGACTAAGCAGCAAATAATTTATTAATTTCCAGTTCTATGAATCCCTTTCTCCTGTGGGACTCTCCAGTTTAATTCCTATGTCTATGAAAATTCAAATCCAAAGTTAAAAATCCAAAACTGGGGAAAGTTTGTGGGTCTCTGGAAAAACACATCCCTCTGATAAATAATCATTAGATATTATACCTTCTTCCCAAAAGTAAGGCATTGATAGAAAACCTGTATTATTCATTATTTTGTCAGATATCTTGAAAAAAATCCTCATATAAATTAAATCTTTTTATAAAATACAATAACAATTTGCTCTTCTCATTGAAAAGAAAGGCATGACATGAAGTGGCAAACTGGCCTAGATGATACAAAAGGAGAGAGGGAGTCTTTCACTCCATCTGCCTGGAATATCCCATTTCTAAGTTGTGTCTAAGAAAAGCCAAATGTTCCTGAGGGAAACCAAAAGCATAAAGTAGGTATGAATGCTTTAAACACAATCTATCATGAGCTGTGCTGCTGTGATATGATATTATAATTCATTAACACTTTTAATCATTTTTCAATTTTTCTTTTTTTTTTTCCCTAATAGCTATTTAGTACCTATTTTGGAAGTTTTAACAGTTTTAGCCAATGCCATAATCTAAATAATGCAAATAAAACTTAATTAAAACACTGAACTTACCTTTTTCTTTATTGAAAATTTCTTAGTTCTTCATATGTCCCATCGATGTGTCAGAATAATCTCAATAAAGTTATTCTTGTCTTCTCTTCACTGTATCTATACACTTTATTGCTAGGTAAACTCACTTGTTCTGCCTTGCCTTAAGTAGAAGATAACAAGATTTGTGTCTTCCTTTGAGCTTGCACAACCTCTAGCAGAGGAGATCTTGCATCAAATGTTAGCTTTGGTTCACTGGCCCGCTTCTTACAGATTATTTCTTCTTCACCACAACTTTTGTGTTGAATGCAGTTTTAGACCAGCCACAGCTTTAGACCCTTCCCTCCAAGGAGACTGAGAGCAACCAGCCAGACCACTACAAAGAGAAAACCAAATAAATTCTTTTTTCCAAAGGGTAGGAAACCAAAGTCTTCATATCAAAGCTTTGTTTCAGAAGATCAAAAACCAGCAGTTTTACACTAACCTTAAATCCCAATCAGGTTCCAGGAAAAAAAAAAAAAAAGGACAAAATAATTATTATCCAGAACAAAGCTCTCAAAGGGCTTTCCATCTCTGTGACAACCTCACTAATGATCCATTCTCAGCAGCCTGTCTTGCTTTTCTTTATGACTTTCCTGCAGGCTCATTTTCAGTTAAATTAAACTTTCCTACTCTTACTTTTTTACTGTCACTATGTAAGAGAAGTATCAAAGCCAATCTTCAAAGAAATTCTGAAAATCTTACCCTCATGTGACTCACCATTCTTCATGGGATGCCCTGAGCTGGCAGCTGCCGTCTCAGGAGCTGACTGCTGACATCGAGGCTGCCTCCCTTCTGTCCTGACTGAAGGTCTGTGTTACTCCAGCTTTGCAGTACTCGGGTTGGTGCTGGTTATGGGTGTCATCTCTTTCTGAGTTGCTCCATTTGCAAAACACTGGCATGGAACTTGTATGGTACAAATTTGAGTACAACTGGCCAATGGATTTGTAAGTTTTTGGGTAGAGGCATATTACGTAGATGGATAGCATGATGGTACAGGTTTTATCTCCCTAGAAGAGAGATTAAAATAGTCCTTCAGATCTCCCACCTAAAGGAACCAAGGATAAAGAAGCTAAGCTGTTACCCAGGATGCCATTTAGTACCAGGTGTTAAATACAGTAAAAGAAAATATCCAAGGATGAAAAGAAAAACAGATTGGAGCAGGCAACAAATGCTAAGAGAGTATGTTAATGAAAACACCGAAAGAGAATCATAAATTGCACTGCTTATTGTCGATGGATGAAGCCAGGAAATCGGGTGTTCAGTGGAGCAGAGCAGGATCTCTGCAATCAGAGTGGATAATCTAAAACATGTCACTGCAAAGTGGAGAGGGAGAAGAGGCTAATCCAAGAAGATGGACATTGCTCATTTCAGCTGTCAGGATGAGTAAGTGAAAATAGAAGCAGCTTTCAGCTTCACAAGAAGCTCTTTGAAGTTCCTGGCTAAAGGAAGAAGTGCTTTGTTACCTGGAAAGCTGGCCTTTTCAGGGTCTTGCCTCTCCTTTGCTTGCATGAGCAGGCTGATGGAGAATTTTAAAAGTTTCCTGCAATCTTTTACATCTGTCTTTTATGAGCATTGCCCATCAATTGTTTTCAGAGTAGTAGATAAATGGAAGAAAGGTTGACTCCTTACATTGCTCCTTGATTAAGCATTTACTGACTGCTAATTTGGTAAGGCTTTACAGCTATAAATGATAGCTTCAGATGCAAGGCAGTGGAGATATGAGTCTGAAATGTCTGCCTATTTCTGTAATCTTTGGCATCCTGTATGTTCATCTAGGGTTATTAATCTTTGTCAGAAAGGTCAGGAAGCATCACACAGTGATTAATGGTAAGTTGCAGAGGTTTCTGATAACTGAGCTCCAAGGATTGTAGTTGAAACCTCTTAGATGGCTATTAATACCTCTTCTGCCCTTGCTGTAACCCATTCTGACTGCAGATGACTGTTGAAGAATCACTGGCTTTTCGGCTTGCAAGGACATTCACCACCTATCTCTCTCCTCAACAGGGTCACCATTTGAAGACCCTTTGTATTGCCAGTTGGGCAATAATGAGAAGGCATCAACAGGTCAGGAACAGCTACATCCATAAGCTTTTCCCTGTCCACGCTTCACCATGGTAGGTGCTCTCCTCTGAAACATGCTCACAAAAAGCAGGTTGGAGCATGTAAAAAGGGAAGGTAAAACATTCAGTGTCAAAGCTGTACAAAAAAGATGAAGACTATTGCTTAGTGAAATCTGTGCAGGAAGTTTGTTCTGCACTCAGATCATTTTAATCCCATTCTTAGAGCCTTCATCTAGTGCTACTTACTTGAAAAAAAATCCCCAACTTTTTTTTTTTTCACTCTAAACTTAGAGAGTACACATCCCGCTCAACTGTATGATGTTATGGCAAAACAAGGTTAGGGAAAGAGTAGCAGACAAGCTTGTAGAAGAATTCCAGTGTGACTGCTCACCTTACTAGGATAGGAAGGAAACTAAAGACAATTTTTTTATTTGGGAAATGTTCCTGGTGAATCTGAATCCTTGCTCTTTACAATAGAGCAGTAGCTTTCTACTGCTTTCAAACCACAGATGGGGTTTCAGAGTAGGAAGGCACTGCAAGGTCAGCTACACTACTGTCTTTGATCAGAATGTCCATGCAAGCAGTAGAGAGTAGAGTCTCACAGGTTGTTTTGAAGTGTGTGCAGTACAGGTTCTCCAAAATATAGTCAGAATATTAGGGAGGAAATACAAAGGTGGCTAGACATTTAGGTAGATATCTTGCAGGAATATTCAAAGATGCCTCAGTGTTTAATCCCTGCAGATTACAATGTGGTTTACATACATAAGTACTTTGAAATTCTTTCACAACTGTCTATGTCATTTTTTAGATACCTGAATATATTCTGAATTTTAGCTCTAACAGGCTAGTTAAGGCAAAAGACCTTCCAAATATGCATTTGCATGACTGTGCCTCTAGTTAAGTAAATTGCTCTCTATTCCCACATTTAATTGAAATAATAATTTTATAGCAGGTTCAAGGAAAAGTATGTGTTTATATAATCCATAACGTACCTTGTTTTAAAATAGTAAATGCAGAGAAGCAAGTGTATCTAAACCTCTGCTGAAGAGTGCTATGAAAATGCATAATCTGTAACTTTTATCTTTTTAGAATAGATTTATTTTCCTGCATCCTCTAACCTTTTTCAAAAATGTTCTGCTGGAAAACCACGACATCTTCACATAAATAGTGCTTATGGAAGGATGCTGTAAGCAGTATCAAATTGGCCACTTAGTGCTTTTGCTGTCAATGTCAAAAACCACGCTGAGTCACTGTTAACTGATTGAGCTGATACAAGCAAATACATTAAGTCATTTATTTACATGTTATTGCTACAAGTCCATGAAAACTGCTAAATGTATTAAATAATCAATCCACTCAGCAGCTGAAGATGCAGTAGTAGAAATTAAATCCTGCTAAGTTTCCATCATTACTGTCAGAGTAATGTGATTCTGCTCTGAAAGGTTGTAAGGGCAAATATTTCACTTCTAGAGGTTTACTCTGTTTTCTGTTCTCTCCTGGTAGGAAAGAGGATAATGAAGCCTGTGGAAAGATGAGATGAAAGGCACTGAAAAAGAAAGGTTGCAAAGGTTGGGCTGGTTTGTCTAGTTTGGAACAGCGTTGATGAAATAAGTATTGTCATGAACAGACTGGTTAGAAGGAAAATGTACTGTTATAAATAGAGCTGATTAAATAACACTGGAAAGCAAAGTGAGAAATTGCTGGAATATTTAATATAATTGGATTTATTCGTGAGAAAAATTAGTGCATGTTCTTTAAAATATGCCCCTTGGAAGCGACAGCAACACTCCTATTTCTAACAAAGTGTTAGCAGTGGAACGAAACATCAGGAAAACAGAAGTATTGCAGTAAATGTAAGAGAATTATCAGAGATCTGCATATTTTGTACTATGATTTAAACAAGTGAAATATCAAAACAAAAATATTACAGAGACTTGCAGAAAGGCTAAAAATAACATGATACAGGAAAAATTAAACATCTACCTCAGAAGGAATTGTATAATAGAGTTAAATTATACAGCTTTGTAAGAAGCAATCAGTTAGAAATATAAGAGGACACAGAGGAAAGCAAACAAGATGAAGAAATAAGTAATCATTTGAAGAATATACAGAAGCCAGGATGGAAGATCAATCAAATTAAGTTGAACAACAAACATAACAACAAAAGCATACTGAGAGAAGGGGAGAGGCTGTTTAGGGAACTACAGCGTGAACATACCCTTCAAGTCAGATGCATTTGGAGTCACCGCAGAGCTGAGCAAGATCACTCTTCCAGCCCTGGTGGGCATTTACCTGTATAAAGAAAGACTAAGAGGCAGTCTTAGGGATGGTCTAGGGAGTAGGCCTTTACAGCAGTCACATTCCCACAGTAGTTCTGTTTACAACAGTAATTCACAAAACGGTTTCCTGGAGGACATGGAAGAAATTATTCCTCACACTATATTAACTTCTCCTGGGTTTGAATGTTATATATTAGTACAAGATTTGCAAAATATATATCAGTATTTGTTACTTTTCCTGATAGGCAGGTACTATTGTTGCCACCAAAGGGTAGAATGAGCTGACCTCACAAATGGGAACAGCTTAAAAAGCAGCCCATGTATTGCAAATGAGAAAAGATGATGGTCAACAAAGCAATTTCCCTAACAAAGTGACCTACACTGCAAGAAATTTTGAGACTTATTTCTCAGCATTGCACTGATCAATGAGAATTAGAACTTCCATTAAATCTTTTTTTCCCCTTGGTTAAAAACACCAACAAAGGAAATACAGTGAAATTTGTCTGATAAGAATTAAGATCTCCAGCAACAAGCATTCATCCCCATGAAGCTAAATTCCCACCTGCCAGAAGATGCCCCTTTGTACTGTAGATGGCTCCCATTTTTCTCAAATTGCTTTACTTCACGACATTAGTCTGCTGATTCACTGAAGATTTAAAGGTAACAGATCTGGCACTGTCTAAAGCACCACATGGTATTTCTACATACTCGGCTAAATACAATTATGCTGGAGAAACCCAGTGCCATCAAGTTCCTGCCGTGATTACTGGCAGCCTGAAAGAGGCAGGAATGGAAAGAGAGCATCAAAGGGACTTTGCCGAGCCAAATGACTGAGGCTGTTTAAGGAAATGCAAAGAATTAGCTCCTCAGTGCCAGAGACAAAATTCAACCACGCTAAGAGCCTGTTTAATGCACTGCTGCTGAGAAAGCTTCCCCTGGAGAATGATACAAAGAATACATCATTAGTCAAAACTCAGCTGTTATAGGGAACAGGTAATAGGGAATAGAGAGAGGGAGAAAAAGCAAATGGTAATGAGAACATATTAGGTTATGAACCCAAAGAAAAAATTTTGAATTATAGTTTAAAATATCCACATTTTCTTGGCTTGACATTACCATTACAAATGCTACTTCTGCTCTTCCATCAGCTGTTATTGTCTGGGGCCCTGATTTGTTGCCTCTGGGTGATTCTGGCTGTCGATTCCCAGACTCTGACTGATTAGTGTTAGCAACAAGAGAATTCTCTGGTGAAAAACTGCCCCATCCTAGGATTTACCAAAATAAATAATTGGCAGGGTTGTGGATTTAGCCTTTCTGTGTACAATGTAAGAATTCTAAATAAGTATGAAAGCTAGCTTTATAAGTTATTCCTTTAAACTGGGTCAAGGAAAGATTATGGTTACATCATTCTGTTTGCTGTGAGGTTGGGCAACTACAATAGGCAAGTGCACATTTATTTGATTTTTTAAATGAACTACATAAATGTAAACACTGGGCAACACATACTGTCAGAGTCTCCAGGCCTTTAAAACATAGAATACACTGCATTGATGTCAGTAGAAGGCTGAATATAAATGCTATAGGAGCAGAGATAAAATGGGTAATTATATAAAATTAATAATTAAAAAAAGTCTCCATACTCCCTGAAGCAAGCAACAAAAGCATCTTTGTGAGTGCAGTCCTATACACATTACTGTTGCCAGCTATTTAGGCTATGACCTAGTACTTAGCTGCAATAAAAGCCAA
Source organism: Tetrax tetrax (assembly GCA_009806455.1). Lineage (NCBI taxonomy): Eukaryota > Metazoa > Chordata > Aves > Otidiformes > Otididae > Tetrax > Tetrax tetrax. The sequence goes on along the minus strand of WHYT01017721.1, from coordinate 326,303 downwards.
CAATAAACTACAGACAGTGCAACTATTCACATCGGTGGTCTGTACTCAGTGGCTAGTCAGAAGATCATACAAAGAATAAAGTTTTCTGTTTAGCTGGTCATAATGTGATTATCTCACCATTCTTGATTTTGTTAATGCTGACAATCTGGAGGGACTGGGAAAAAAAAAAAATCTACCTTTACCTAAAGATTTCCTATCACAGACCAGAGGATAGTCCAAGAACAGCATAGTCTGTGAATTCTGGAGCAAGAATGACATAAAGAGCCTGTTTTAATGGTACCATCACAGCCGCATGGCCTTCACAAAAGCAGGAAGGTACATCTGAGTACATACTTTGTTTTTATACACACGTGTGATGGAATATGAGAAGCTATTGTAGGTCTGGCCTTTCCAATTATGGAGTCTGCCTGCTCATGTTTGAGCTCAGACTTTTAGTATAATCACCATAAAAGATGGGCCTGAGCCCTGGAAAATCGCATAATTTCTTTTCTGTTACAGCTAATGATCAAGTACTGACTAACATATTCCCTGCATTTATATTAGCTTTTTCTTTATTTTGCTGCTAATCTGTAGTCCAGAGCTTACACAGCCCAGCAGCAGTATCCTACTGCTTCTGCTTTGACATCCACCTTTTGTTGTTCCTTACAGCTGTGCAAAATGGATCTCATGGAACTGTTCTAAAGCAAGACGATATTTAAAACTCTTCTTCTCTTCAAGCGGCGATGACCTCACTGACAGCAAACAGCCAACAGCAGGTTCCTAATGTTGAAGTGCCATCCCACTGAGATATTCATGGAAACGTGGGGGTGGTGGGTATTAGATGCATAACTTTATAAGGAACATTAAACCTCTACTAGAACAAGGTCAAATTCAGCCAGCTGGTTACAGCTATGTGTCTTGAAAGCAGAGTCTAGGTTACTGTTTTGGGGCTACCTGTGACTTTTTGCTCATAAATTTGGAAATCACTGCCAGCAGATGCTAAGCGCTTTCCCAGCCTTCACTGTCAGTCAGAGCTGGCACTAGGCTTTTTTGGACCCCATGCATGGGCTAAAGCAAAAATCCTTCCCTTTTTCTGTCCAACTCTACTGTGACTTGCACAGCTACATAATGATCTCAGGGATCCCCACCAGGCCCTGTTATCTCAAGCAATTAACCCTGATTTCTCATCCCTAAAACTAACTTTGCAGCCAGCCAATATTGCTAATCTTTCTATCTCTCTTCCTAACCCAGGGGCAGAGAAAGCTGTTCATGTTCACTGTGATATAAATAAAAGAAAAAAAAAAAAGAAAAAAATTCCAATAACTTTTGTATTACCAAAATGTTTTACTGCCTGCAGAAAACCCTGAGTAGCATACCAACCAAAATATGACCTTCCTGCCCAAATAATGACATCCACAAAGGCAGCTTCTTTTGCAGGGCAGTGGGAACAGTAGGTTATGAGTGATGAAAGTCTTCAAGGGCACTTTGTTTGAAATAGTGCGATGTACTTTCTCTACCCTAGTGCAGGCACGCTACTTATCACTCTAATTGAATCAGTGACTTATTCTTCTTACAGACAAACATACACATTGGCATTCCTGGAAGGCTGTGAAAGACACAGGGATAAAGACGAGCAGGTTTGTACTGTCTGGAGTGTTACGTCAGTGTCACTGAATGTCCGTGTTACTCTAAAACCCATGCTATGGTAGCGTGCTGTGACACAAAGTGACATTCTGATGTATCTGGACCTGTTGCCTCCTACATGGAAGAACCTTTTTCTTCTTTATGAGACAGAACTTTAGCAGGTAGAATAACATATTTGTCTTTGTGCTCTGACAGAGTCATAGCAATTTCCAAAACCTGAATATCTGACCCAACCACTATTCTGGTTTTCCCTTATTTTTTTATGTTTTGTACAGTTTTATATAGTTGTCCTGCACATCTTAATGCCTCGCTTCACTGTGACCACCAAAGGAAGATCTCCTTCTGGTTTAAGATACCTGAAGCCCACCATACAGAATGGCTTCCAGCAGGAACAGTAGCTGGGACCCACCCTCTGTCAGCACATCGCACCGGTCAGGACAACAAGTGGTTATTCAGTCCCTTCTCGGCTCAGAAAAAGCTTGGGCTATAGAAAAATATTAAGATCTTTTCAAAGATTACTAAGTGCATGGCACCAGAATTTCATGTTCTTTCAGGTCCTTAAATACTAGAAAGGGAAGGAGTTCAAACATACCCTGGCACGTAGCCTTTCTCACCAGTAAGCTGCTCAGGATGTCACTAGCTAGGTTTCCATCAAGAAGCACCCAACACCCAATACAATGCTGCATACAGCACTCCTCTGTAGAAACTGAAGTGCCTGACCTGGATGCTGTAGATCATCACACAGGGGCAGGTGCCACATTATTAAGTAATGCAACATTTGATGCAAATGCCTAAAACAGGAGGTTAGCCATAGCATCTCTGCACCTCCTGGCTGCAAACAAAGCTGAACATTCGGACAATTTAGAAGTAACTTGATTTCTTTTTTTTTTTTTTTTTTTTTTTAGATTTCATATATTTTGAAGTCCTAAGTTTTGAACATTTGATGCTGGCACTTTTTTTGATATTTAATGTCTGAAATGTGAGCTATGTGTATTGAACACAGTGGGCTATTTCAGATCCTTAATTAAATTTGTGTGGGCTCTTATTCCCTGTAGATAGCCTGCAGTCTTCTAAAATCCATAGACCTGCTGCTCAGTGAATTCATTTGATAGAATATTGACAGCAAGTGAAACACCGAAACATGGGTGAGGCAAATTAATACTAAAAATATGACAAATAATGGAAGGGTTTCTTTTTGCTTTTATTTATCCATTGTTTATTGGGGATGACAGTGTTTTTACAAGTCAATGTTAAGAAGCTGATATAACATTTGATCGCGTGTTTTATGCTCATCTCTTTCTCTGCTACTAGGGTCCAAATTCTAGAACAACTTGAGTCATCTTGTGGCATCCACTGATGAACAGCTCAGAGGCAAACACTCAGATCAGGAACTAGCTCTTCAGAAGCGAAACAACTAGGAGGAATTGTGTAGAATTAGACACACTTTATGTTAATCCTAGAAATAAAAAGGGAACATGGTTGGTAGGGGAAAAAGAGACACATTGTGAAACAAATATATTCCGTGTCATCTCCAGTCCAGTTATCCACTGTTTGGGAAAGCAGACAGTTTAATTATAGACTGCTATTGAAATAAGAAAATAAATAAAGCGACATATGTAAGTTTGAGACACAGATACAATTTAAAAAAAAACCCCACCAAACATCAAAAATCCCAGAAGTCCACATCCCAATCCAATTAATATGAGTAAAAAATTCAGCTTCGGAAAACAACCCCTCTTGGAATGATTACTGTGTGCTTGTATGTGCTTCTGGATCAGAAGTTGGTGACCAAGGAAACTGGATTATTCAGGATGAGAAAGAAACCTCTAATCAAAAACCTAACCATCAATTCTGTGCTACTTATGCCCAATTTGAGGGGGTTTTAATGTTATCTGGAAAGATGTATTCAGAAAGATATGTCAGACAAAATCTGTATAGCTGCATAACTGTGAGTCCATAAGACGTTCAGCCTTCTACACAGAATAAAAGATGATACTGGATGGAGGTGTGAATCGATGTCTGCTTGCAAGAAATACAGAGTAAAAGAGTGAAATTCCAAACAAACTGAAAAAAAAATGTATTTTAACATGAAGGAAATATCTCACCGGGCTAAGAAGAAAAATCTTCAATTTTAGTTTATAAGAACTGCCCCATACAAAGAATGATAACAGTAAGCTGCAATAGCAACTTTACCTATAATGCTTAGTGATTTTAAACCATTACTTTCTGGCAGTCAAATCTGATTTTCCCATACATTGTTTCTGTCTTTGTCTATTATAATTTATTACATACATATACAAAAGTAGTGATTTTTATAGTGGTGATTTTATTAGTCTATTTCAGTTATATTGTTTGTTTTGCAGGATTTAATGATTTTCACTCTCATTTAAAGAAATAAAAATTACATAATCCAGTAGCTAATTATTAAAATGTGTGAGAAAAATATGGTTCATAACCAGCAAAAAGCCTTTTGTCTCATTTAGGTGTCTATTGTGTATCTACTGAATCTGTTGAAGACAGTGAAAAAAAAAAAACCCTTTTTGAGAGAAAAAGGATAATGAAAATGACAATTCCTCTTCGTTGCAGCTTTGACACCATCATTAGCTTGCTTGCTTCCCAAAAAGATGAACATAAGGGCAATATCTAAAATATCTAAATAACAATGACTAATGAAAAAAATATCTAAATAACAATGACTAATGAAAAGAATAGTGAAATAGTGACAGCTTTTTCTAATTCAGAAGGGACCATTAGTATAAAAACGCTGCTGCTGCACTCCCCGCCCCAGTACTCCAGTATTTTTCACTTGTAAATAATCAGAATATGACTAATACTGAAAAAAAAAAAGGTTTCATTAATAATTCTATGGCCATTTTTCATGAATTTCCATTAACTGCTTTCAGGCTGCACTTGTATTACAATGCCATAAAATAGCACATTTTAGAACAACATTGTAAAGTATTAGAAGTGGGAAAACTTGGAATTCCAACAGGAATATTTACCTTTTTTTTTCCCTAAAAGTTGCCTTAATTTTTCTAGCATAGACTACCTTCACAGGTCAACAAGGTCCTTTGTAAGTCAAACAAACATTTAGGTAGGAATTTCAATGTGTTTTTAGACCTGGAAACAAGGGGAGCCTTTGGGTTTGCATGTTGAAAGTGAGAACATGGAAAAGCTATGCTTACTCTTCCGAAAGTAGTTCGACACCTAAAGCCCACCAAGAGGCATCACAGAGCCTCTCTCACAGACTTTTTTCTGTTTAGTTCGGTAATGTGATTTCTATTGAGGGACAAGGAAGTAAGCCAGCAACATACAGTAAAGCGGCCAAAATATTTCAGAATGCAAACTCTTATGATTGTGTTTATAACTTAACAGGCAAGAAAATATTCTAGGCTAAGCTTTCTATAAGAATCTTTCTGAAATTTTAAATTGCTTAAAAATACTTACTCTTGTGAAAACCTGAATTGTCACTTCTTTTCCAGAGTGAAAGAACTTCCGACAATCCTTTCTGTGAGAGAAGGCACACATTTTCTTATATCAAAGTCTCTACTTGGGGCTAAAACTCTGCCCTGTGTCACAGTTTCATTTTAATGCTTTTGGTTTTGTCAGATATTTTCACATCAGTGGGAACTGCTCTACTCCTAAACCTAAAGACCGCAGGGAAGGAATGAACTCTCTGTATCACCCTGTCACTTTTCGGTAAGAACATGAATCGCAGGTATGGTGCAGAGGAAACTGAAATCCTCCTACAGTAAAGCAAGAAATGATGTTCAGGCCTGTCTGTTCCTGTTATCCAGGCTTCCCAAAATATACCGCTTCTGGGGAAATCTTCCTGGATCCTCTGTAGATCTTGTTTGCTGGGACACACACGCAGAGTAGCCAGCCATGAGAAGACGCTTCTTTCTCTACTCATCCCTATGTGTGTTTCTCATTCAAAAATCCTGGCCCCAGCTCTCTAGAAGGGGAAAGAGGGCTGTTCCCACCTCCTCACCCAGGGCAGATTCTTCTGGAAAATCTCTGTCAGCTTTATAGTGATACCAGCTACATTGCATTTGTTGCGTCCTCTGAGAGACAGTTTTGGAGCAACGTGAAAGATATACCTGAAGTCCTCCCAGGAGTTTCAAGGCCACTTTGGGGACACAGTCACCCACCCAAATGTCATAAAGTATCAGCTTTCATTTTGTCTTCTAATGAAGCAGGATGAGAGCAACTTGGGAAACATGTTGCAGAGCTTTGCTTGAATGATTTCTCATGCAATTACCCACAAAGCAGCTACCACGAGTTATTATTCAGTCCTCTCCAGTGAGACTGACACACTCATGGTTTTCAGGTGAACCGTGGCAAGATTGCAATTATTTGTGCAATACATACTGAGATAAAGAAATAAATAATTATGACCCATCTCATAAAGACCAATCTGAAAAGCAAGGGAATTCTACCTGGTATATCAACCGTGTGCTTTATTCCTTCTTTCACTTTCTCTCCTCTGTCCCCTTCTACACTTATTCATTAAAAAAAAAAAAATACTCTGTTGATATTGCCATAGATACCATGCTGCAATAACATGATTCCAACTCAAGAAGAGAGAAAAAAACCTGAAAATGTCCAGTGACTCAGATTTGAGAGGATGTGCTAAAAAAAAAAAAAATTAAAGTAATTAATAATTAAATAAACTTATATTTCTGCAGAATATGACATAAATGGTTACATGTCACTTTCATTCTTCACTCTCATTCATTCCCAAAGAGGATGAGTAACAGCAGGAGAATTTTTTTTTAATTAAAATTTCAAATCTTGCTATGCTTTGCACTTCCCACTGTGCCTGTCTATTATAGGGTCCAGTCCATGAAGGGCTGTGCTTGCCCTGAGACTATAGGCAGGTAGGCAGGAATACTCTGCTTGTTTCTGTCTGTGCTGCTTGTGGCTGACCCTTCCTCTTTCCCAACCAGCTCAGATACAACATCCCAGGATGGCAGCTTGGCAAAGTCACCTTGGAGTGGTGTGTGTCAGGCTGGAGAACCACGAGCTATCCTGCAGCACATCACAAAAAGCAGTTGTATTTTGCCTGGTTTAGCTACATGTCATGCTTGCATCCCAGAGTGGGAACTCAGGTAATATGAATTCCCCCAGTTTTGTTTTGTTTTGTTTTTTTAATATTCCCCTAGTCATTTTTTTAATCTCTTGTCAGTTACTATGTAATTACGTTAGAGTGTTGCATGTGACTGTCACTAACAAGGTCAATAATTAACATTGCTGTGGAAGAACACATCTGGAGGCCCAGAGAATGAAATACCAAATCCACAATCAGTAGGTTGCAATTTGCATTTTTTCACTGCATAAATCCACTGATAACAGAAACCTTTGTTTTGAAAGGGGAATGCTTAAATTTACTATGATGGTCTGGGACTATTAAAGCAAACCCTAAAACCAGAAGAAGACTTTGAAGATATAGTTCATTAATGACTCCCAATAACCATACCTTCTAATTAGGTTGTACCTGCCAGTGTACCCTCTAAGTTACTGCTCTCAATGATATCTCAGAAATAGGTGCCATAATTAGTCAGGCTGTAATCTTGACAAAACAGGTCCTTCAGGCTCCCGAAAAGTGTTGGTATTAATTGCTGCTCTCCTAGCAGGGCATCTTATGTAACTAGTGAATTTTTCATCAGAGACTACTGTAGACATCTTAAACTACCAATTTGAGCCCCCCTCTATGACAGATTTTATATAGTTAGCACTTTTGTGCAAAGAGGTGACTATTGCATTAAGAGGATTTATACACACCCATTATATGGTTGATTTTCTGGTCAGATTTAATTAACCTATGCTTGTCTCATCCACTTCTAAAAGAACAGACTCAATGCATGTGTTATTAGCACATTGCACATGGTACTAGCACGGTCCATTCCTTCCAACTTAAAAAAATAAAGAATTATATAAATATACTTCTAAATAAGCCCCTAAAAGCAAAATATGACATCTAGACCCATAAGGCTTTGTAACCACAGTACACTTATTCTTAAAATTTATTAGTACTGCTGTTGGGTCAGCTGTATTATGGTCAAGGAAAGACTAGTATAGGCAAAGGTACCATCAGTTAAAAAAAAAAATAATCAAATAATCAATGTTTAAATGCAAACCAAAAGCACACCAGTGCATATGAATAATGGAGCATTGAACAGAAACAGCTGCAATGACTTCCAACCCTCTATGTCTACTCTCAATTTCTGTCCTTGCAGCAAGGAGAGCCAAAGGACACAGAGGGTGATTCTGGAATTGTTACAGCACGTTTGTCAGCATGTCCAAGCCTCATCTGTAGCCATCTTCTTATGCCAGGCTGCAGGCAGCAATGGTGCAGAAACTGCGTCTTACATGGTGCAGGCTCCAGGAGGGCGGGTTGGACAGCTTGAAATTGTCACATCTCCAGCTGCTCTGGTTCAATCCAGCTCTGCCCAAGAGGTGACACCTGTACCCAGACTGAATTTAAAAAAA